>SJYX01021171.1:32531-57448 GCA_006410675.1 Oreotragus oreotragus | reverse complement strand
ACTGGTCAGAGACAATGGCCACTTTTTGAGTGAGGAGACAGAAGCCATTCACACTTACCATGTAACTTTCTTGTATAGTCCTTGTATGCTTTATTGTTGTTCACTAAATTGTATCCAACTCTTTGAGACCCATAAACTGCAGCATGCCAGGCTTCCCTGTCTTTCACTACCTCCTTGAGTTTGCTCAGACTCATACCTATTGAGTCATTGAGGCCATCCAATCATCTCATCCTCTTGCCCTCAGTCTTTCCCAGTATCAGGGTCTTTTCCAATGAGTCATCTCTTTGCATCAGGTAGCCCAAGTATTGCAGCTTCAGCTTTAGCATCAGTCCTTCCAATGAATATCCAGCATTCATTCCCTTTAGGGTTGACTGGTTAAATGTGTATAATTCTCATCACAGAATAAATTTATAGTCAGTCTTAGCAAGCTGATGTGAGAGGCAGCAAAGCATAGCACAGCACGACTGATTCAGACTTGCCATGTTTGAATCCTGGCTCTGTCAAGTACTCACTGGGAAAATTTGGGCAGTTTCTTCATCTATAAAACAGAGTCCATGAAAGTACATTCTCCCAAAAAGCTGTTATGAAGATTAAAGGAATGTATATTTGTAAACCACCTAGAAGAATGCCTTCACATTGCTATAGAAACTCACACTGCTGCAGAAATGCTTCTGAAATAAGTAAATCTTCAGTGAGCCTCAGATCAGAAATTCCCTCCTGACTTTGTGTGTAGGCATGTTCCTGGATGAAGTGTGTATCTAATTAAAGTCCCAACTCTGGCATTTAGAAGTGGAGCAAATAAGATAAGGTGTATTTTTCTCAGAAACATGTTTTATCAAGATTATCTGTACCTGAATGAGGAGTCTGTTATAATATGCATTCAGAGGATATCAGGATGACAGACATAATTGCAATTAGAATCTGAGGGTGTCCTTTGTCTATTACTTTCCTATGAGGAAATAGAATGTAAATCAACTTCCTTGGATGAGGAACAGCACATGAGATTCATCCATTAGTCCTCAAAACTCTGTCCAGTGTTTGTATTTATCTGTTTTTTATGTTTATTTTCCAGCTATTTTACAGTCTGGAGAAGAGACATGAAATTGCAGAAGGCTGTGCTTCTCAGATTTTCTGGGATTGGCAATGCTCAGGGCAGTGACAACTTTTCAATTATGGTTCTTGGTGAGGATCAGCCACCAGGAAACACAGTCCTAAGGGGCCAGTATTTCTATGTAACATGAAAGCTGAAGCCTAAAATCCTTGTATATGCAGCGTGGACTCAGAGGAGCTATCATATGGCATCCTGCCCCAAAGTGCACTGGCTAACTGGTTACAGACTTTATCTCTGATGGGCCAGTGACTCTCTCACCAGGTTTAGTGGCAAAACTGTTGACCTCAGCCGTTTTCTCCATGCTACCGTCATGGCAGGAGGATGGCTGTCACTAGCTTGATGAATACAGGACAGGACCACATATTCTGAGTGGCAGAAACAGGTGATACCTTCCCACTTGGGATTTTAAGTTTTCATCTTTTTTAATGCATACAAGTGTCATAAAGGGCTTCTTGACCTCAGCCATTTTCTCCATGCTGCCATCATGGCAGGAGGACGGCTGTCACTAGCTTGATGAATACAGGACAGGACCACACATTCTGAGTGGCAGAAACAGCTGACACCCTCCCACTTGGGATTTTAAGTTTTCATCTTTTTTAATGCATACAATTGTCATAAAGGGCTTCTCTTGTAGTTAGTAAAGAATCTGCTTNTTGACCTCAGCCATTTTCTCCATGCTGCCATCATGGCAGGAGGACGGCTGTCACTAGCTTGATGAATACAGGACAGGACCACACATTCTGAGTGGCAGAAACAGCTGACACCCTCCCACTTGGGATTTTAAGTTTTCATCTTTTTTAATGCATACAATTGTCATAAAGGGCTTCTCTTGTAGTTAGTAAAGAATCTGCTTGCAATGCAGGAGACCTGGGTTCAATTCCTGGGTTGGGAAGATCCCCTGGGGAAGGAAATGGCTGCCCATGCCAGCATTTTTGCCTGGAGAATCCCAAGGACAGAGGAGCCTGGTTGACTACAGTACATGGTGTCGTAAGAGTTGGATACGACTTAGTGCCTAAACCACCACTACCCAGGATTTCTAGGGATCTTTCCAGAAGAGCATTTGGCCTAGACTCCTATTGCTTCAGACTGTACCTTCTTAGACTTGCAGGGTAGATTTGTGTTAAAATACTTAGACTATGAAGGTTTTATTAATATGGCTCAAAATTTATTTTGTTTGAAAAAAACAGCCCAGAGTGAATTATCAAGTCTGAACTGTTTTGGGTAGCTTTGGGTAGCTTTCAAGGCAATGATGCCAACAGACCTACTGGGTTTATCCCAAAGTGGACTGAAAATTTATGGAATCCAGCCTGTTGGAGGCTGTGCTACTTAGATTGCCTAACCTATCTCATTAAATATGATTCTCTAGACCCCAAGTTTCCCTTTTTAATCATTATCCNATCTGTGAGGCCACTCACCCTCCCTGTAGTTTGCAAATCTACTGCAGGGGTAAGAAATGTAGTGAGGGACACCCTATAGACACACACACCATTCAGTCTGCATTTGTGTTCTCACAGTGAATTAAAAGTGTGGAGTGTGTGATTCCACACGCCAAGTTTCCAATGTTTCCAAAGAAATTAAGCCCAGATACCTCAAATTACAGAACATTTCTAAGAAAAGGCTTGCACAATACAATCTAAACAAGAAAGAAGAAAAAATTCTTGGGCCAGAGATTAACATACCAAAGACAATCAAAGAACTGTTTCTTCTATAGGCAACAGGGAAGGCAGAAGGGAAATTCAGCTTTAAATAACTCCCCAGAACACTAATTTTTTTATCAGGATGTGCAAATTACTGGTATTGTATGTTCTTTTTTACTAAAACATAGGATTCCAGCCCACTTAAAAATGAGTAGTTTTCTTGCTGTTGTCATCATCACCTTTTGAGAGAATAGAGTTCATGAAGATTTCAAGCTTTCAAACTGTCGCACCCTCTTCAGAAGGGAAAGCTTATAAAACAATAGGCATTAAACTATATTTCCAGCTGCAATGTCCTGACACACAGCGTTGTCCTGTAAATCACTGATTGTCGAGGAGGGCAACTGGCCCCACAGGGGACATATTTGGCTGTCACGACTGGAGGGAAGTGGACAAATGGGCATGCTACCAGCATCTAGAGAGCAGACACTAGGGATGCTGTTAAGTCATCTTACAACACACCAGAGAGTCCTCACAACAAAGAACCATCCAAACCGAAGTGTAAACAGTACTGAAACAGGAAACTGTTTTAAGCAGATCTTTTAAAGAGCAGAAGGAAAAGTTGATAATGAACCATTATATTTTTACATTTTAAAATAGTTTTTAATAGGCAGATTTTTTTGAATACAAATATATACAACCTTTTCAGAAACTAAATTATATATAAATTCAGACCTTTTCAGAAACTAAATTATATATAAATTCANTACTGAAACAGGAAACTGTTTTAAGCAGATCTTTTAAAGAGCAGAAGGAAAAGTTGATAATGAACCATTATATTTTTACATTTTAAAATAGTTTTTAATAGGCAGATTTTTTTGAATACAAATATATACAACCTTTTCAGAAACTAAATTATATATAAATTCAGACCTTTTCAGAAACTAAATTATATATAAATTCAATTTCTTTCATGGAGAAAGTTAACACAGTTTATTTATAAGTGTATGACACTAAGCATCAACAAAATGACCCAGGAAGGTGATAGTTCTATTACATAAGGTTTTGTCAACAAAGTTCACCTTATTTCTCTTCATATAACTTCACAAAACAACAATTGTCTTCAAGATGCTTCTAGAGGCATAAATACAGAGAACTCCATGTCACTTCCTGGCTTCAAGTTGTGAATTTCTGAAGGTTTATTTCACATTATAAAAGCTCTGACAGAGTCAGGTTTCTAAATAAAGTGAATGTCAGAAAGCCAGTTAGACTTTCACAAGGTACCTGTGAAACATACCTATCACACTCTTGGCAAAAGAAGCCCGCTTCAGGGTGGCCAGACCTAGGTCTCCAATCTTGACTGAGCCTGTGGGGCCAGTGATAAAGATGTTGTCACACTTAAGATCCCGGTGAATAATAGGTGGAGTTCGAGTATGAAGAAACTGAAGTCCTTTAAGAATCTGACGGCACCAGCTTCTCAAAACTTTGATCTTCATCACCTTAAACCTTTTCAGGTACCTAGAGAAGGCAAGGTACACCAAACAGGTTATCGATGATACGCGTTTACTGCTTTGAAGAGTTCCATTAAATTCTAGCATATCTGAGATAGGAATATCAAATTTAGAATATTAAGATTCAGTAACCTAAGGTTAGTACTACTTTTAGCAAGGTTAAAGGGGATAGGATAACAAGTAGCTGGCAAGCAAATTCTGATAACAAAGCACAAAAAACAAATTCCTTAAAATTAGATCACTGCCAAGATGACTGACAAGAGGTAGAGTTTGACTTCTGGTAAATGGTGGAGCAACCCTTACTGGATATACACTCCAGTGAATACACATGCGCGAGCGAACACACACACACACACACGTGAAGATTCTATAGACCAATCAGAATTAGGCACAAATTGGAAGGGAGAACACAGGAGAAAAAAGGGTAAGCACTAGTCTGTGCAGGTTGCTCAAACCTGGACACAACCCTGTAGCTTTATTGGCTGAGGAATAAATACAAGGACAGAGTTCAAGATGACCGCAGCATCTAAAACAGTGTGTTCAATATAACTTTCTACAATAAAAGTCCGTCCAATACAATATCCACTAGACAAATGAGAATACTTAAATAAATTAGATACATTAAACTTATAAAGGTCATCTCCCAGCTGCACCAGTCACATTTCAAGTGCTCAACAACTGCACATGGCAAGTGGCCACCATTTTGGACGGTGCAGATTATAGAACATTTCCATCACACAGAAAGTTCTGTTGGACAGCAGAAATCCTGAAAGGTAGCAGGGATGGGAGAATCCAGAAAGCAGGTACAGAAGGGGCACTCCAAGTTCTGCAAATTCACTCTGCCCAAATCTCTGGCTAACCTCTCAAATATGTGTATATGCAGCAGATTACAAGCAACCCAGCTAACACTAAAAGAATCAAGTTTTCTGACGAACTGAGGTCAGATGCTATTTCATCTGGAAATACTCAGGGAAAAAAATGAAGCACACAAATGGCAAATATAAAAGAATACACTTTCCTAGCACTATCTTTATGTTACATGTGACTACCTAAAGGAAAATTTGTAACACTGTGTTACAGGACCTATACAACAGACATACATAACAAAGCTTATAGCATAAATTATAAGTACTGGAGATAAATGGGCCTAATATTTGTGCAAGTTTTATTTTACATGAAATTGTACAGTATCAACCATAAGCATGCTGTGAAAAGTTACAAGATTTAAAGATTTAAACTGAGAAACAAATATCTAAAATGTACACATACACACAAGGAAGATTAACTAAAAAGCTAATATAGAATCTAATATAAAATTTTAAAAACAAATTTAAAAATGAAATTCTGCTTCACTTGGGGGGGATAAGAGATAATTAAAGAAAAATTAAGATGAAAGTTGGTTTTATGGTTTAAAAGTATATAAAGAGTTAATCCTGGAGGATGAGGAAAAAGTTGTCAATGAAGAATAAGGCATTTACTGAAATGAAGGAAATGTTCTGTATGTTAACAGCTAGCTTTTTTAAAAACAGTTTTGATCAAAACTCATCAAATGACAGAACTATGATTAATATTTTCACTTCTTATAAATTTCATTATAAGGAAAAATCAAGCATACAAATATTGGAACTTTGATGAAATGTGTATGTACTCAAGTGTTTACTGATGTCTGCAACTTAATCTGGAATGAAAAAAGAGGGGGATGACTAGATGAACATATTTGGTAAAGCAGACATAACAGAGGTTAACTAAATTAAAGAATCCAGGGAGAGACTATGTATGTGTTCACTATATAATTCTTTCAACTTTTATGTATAATTGAAAGATTTTAGAATAAATTGTTTGGAAATGTCAATTATCTCTCATTACAACTGGAAGAAAAAACAAAGAATACACACATATATAAATATATACATTTAAGCTTATCGCAAAGAGTCAGACATGACTGAGCGACTGAACTGAACTGATGCATGAAGAAACAATGAAAAATAAGAATTAAAATTATGATTTTTTAAGAGAAAAAATATTGGGAAAAAGATGAGGCTAGCTTGTATCTCTTTCACATCTACAAAATGATAAAATATAACAGATTGTCTATTAGCCTTATATCTTATAACCTTATTAAATCTGTTTAGAATCACTGGAATTTTCTATGTAAACAATTACATAATCTGCAAACAGGAGCAGTTTTATTTCTTCCTTTCCCATCTTTTTGCTTTTTCCTGGTTTCCCCATTCTTATTCTGGGCAGGCCCTCTAGAACAATATGGAATATAAGCAGTGAAAAGGCATCTGTGCTTTGTTCCTCACCTCCTGGGAAGCAGTGATGTATAAAGCTTTTCCATGGATGCTCTTAGCAGTCTGAGGAAGTTTCCTACCACCCCTGGTCTGCTAAGAGTTTTTGGTAAGGAATAGATGCTGATTTGTCAAATACTTTTTCCACATATACTGAAAATAGTTTTTATTCTGTTAATGTGTTGAAAAACATTAATCAGTTCTATGTTAAACCAACTTGGCGATCCTGGGATAAACTCTATTTGTCACTGACATACTGAAAGTCCCACAGATAGCAAGGAGATCAAACCATCAATCCTAAAGGAAATCAATCCTGAATATTCACTGGAAGGACTGATGCTGAAGCTGAAGCTCCAATACTTGGGCCATCTGATTCAAAGAGACGACTCACTGGGAGAGACCCTGATGCTGGGAAGGATTAAGGGCAAGACGAGAAGGCGACAGAGGATGAGATGGTTGGATGGCATCACTGACTCTGGGAAATAGTGAAGGACAGGGAAGACTGGCGTGCTGCGGTCCATGGGGCTGCAGAGTCTACTATGACCGAGTGACTGAACAACAACAGTGTGATGGCTAGAATCCAATTTGCTATCATTTTGTAAAGGAATTTGGTACCTATATTCACGGACACTACTCTATAAAATTCTTCTGCTGTATCTTAAGGTTTTGGTATTGGGGTTATGCTGGTTTCAAAAAAGGAACTGGACACTATTCTTCCACACTGTTATTTGAGAAAAGTCAACACACTTGATTCCCCTTCCACTAAAATAAAGTATGATAAATACGTAGAACATAAAATGTACCACCTGAAGTGTTGAAGTGTTAGTCACTCAGTTGTGTCCAACTCTGTGACCCCATGGACTGTAGCCCACAAGGCTCCTCTGTCCACAGGATACTGCAGGCAACAATACTGGAGTGGGTTGCCCTTCCCTTCTTCAGGGGATCTTCTCGATCCAGTGATTGAACCTGGGTCTCCCACATTTGGGCATCGTTTACTGTCAGAGCCATGCTCATATTATTATGCACAATCATCACCACCATCCACCTCCAGAACTTATCTTGTGAAACTGAAATGCTATACCCTTTAAACAATGATACTCCACTTCCCCTCCCCGAGGCCATGGAACTATCACCCAACTTTCTGTCTCTATGAATTAGCCTACTCTAAGTATCTCATGTAAATGGAATCATACAGTATTTGTCTTTCTGTGACTGGCTTATATCAGGTAGCACAATGCCCTTAAAGTTCATTCCTGTTGTAGCATATACCATAAATTTCCTTCTCTTTTAAAAAGGCTGAAAAATATTCCACTGTACATATACACCACACTTTGCTTATCCATTCTTCCACCGATGAACCCGTGGGATGCTTCGACTATGGGTCCATTGTGAATACTGCTGCTATGAACATGGGTGTACAAGTATGTCTTTAAGACCTCGCTTTTAATTCTTCTGGGTATATACCAAAAAGTGGAATTGTTGAACCATACGCTAATTCTATTCATTTTATTGAAGTATAGTTGATGACATGCTTTAATTTTTGCTACACAGCAAAGTGACTCAGTTATACATATATATATTCCTTTTCATATTCTTTTCCATTTTTTACTTTTTTTATTGAGATGTAATTAACATATATTGGTTTAAGGTATATAACATGATGATTCAAATATGTATATATTGTGAAATGATCGCCACAGTTAGTCTAGTTAAAATCCATTACAAAACTCCAACTTTTTTTTTTTTTCTGTTGTAGCATATACCATAAATTTCCTTCTCTTTTAAAAAGGCTGAAAAATATTCCACTGTACATATACACCACACTTTGCTTATCCATTCTTCCACCGATGAACCCGTGGGATGCTTCGACTATGGGTCCATTGTGAATACTGCTGCTATGAACATGGGTGTACAAGTATGTCTTTAAGACCTCGCTTTTAATTCTTCTGGGTATATACCAAAAAGTGGAATTGTTGAACCATACGCTAATTCTATTCATTTTATTGAAGTATAGTTGATGACATGCTTTAATTTTTGCTACACAGCAAAGTGACTCAGTTATACATATATATATTCCTTTTCATATTCTTTTCCATTTTTTACTTTTTTTATTGAGATGTAATTAACATATATTGGTTTAAGGTATATAACATGATGATTCAAATATGTATATATTGTGAAATGATCGCCACAGTTAGTCTAGTTAAAATCCATTACAAAACTCCAACTTTTTTTTTTTTACTATGATGAGAACTTTTAAGATCTACTCTTAGCAACTTTCAAATATACAGTACAGTATTATTAACTGTAGTCACCATGCTGTACATTACATTCTTAAGACTTTTATTTATTTACAACTGGATCGATGATTTTAGCAAGGTTTTCTTCTTCATGGCTGAATAGTATTTCATTGTAGACATACATACCATATTTTCTTTATCCATTTATCCATCAATAGACTTAGCTAGTGTAAATAATGCTGCAATGAACATGTGGGCACATATTATCTTTTTAAGTCAGTGTTTCAGTTTCTTTGGATAAATACTCAGAAACTGAATTGTGGGGTCATGTAGTAGTCCTATTTTTAATTTTTTGAGGAGCCTCTGTACTGTTTTCCATAGTAGTTACACCAATTTAATCCCCACCAACAATGCACAACAGTTTTTTCTTTTCTCCATAGCACTTGTTATTTGTCTTTTTGATAACAGCCATTCTTTTTTTTAAAAAAGAAATACTTTATTTATTTTTGGTTGCTGGGTCTTTGTTACTGCACGTGGGCTTTCTCTAGCTATGGCGAGCAGGGGTTACTCTAGCTGCAGTGTACAGGCTTCTCACTGCTGTAGCTTCTCTTGTTGCAAAGCACAGGCTCTAGGGCATGCTGGCTTTACTAACTGTAGCTCGTGGGCTCAGTAGTTGCAGCCCATGGGCTCCAGAGTACTGGCTCATTAGTTATGTATGGCACAAGGGTCAGTCACCAACAGCAGGTAGGATTTTCCTGAACCAGGCATTGAACCAGTCTTCCTAGCATTGGAGGGAGATTCTTAGCCACTGGATCCTCAGGGAAGCCCTGATAATAGCCATCCTAACAGGTTATCTCATTATGGTTTTCATTTGTGTTTCCTTAATGACAGGATATTAAGCATCTTTTCATGTGTGTATTGAGCATCTTTTCATGTGTGTATTTTTGTATCTTCTTTGGAGAAATATCTACTGAAATTACTTGCCCATTTTTGAATTGAGTTTCAGCAGGAATATAAAATGAGTCAACCATTGTGGAAGACAGTTTGGTGGTTCCTCAGAAAGGTAAAGAATTACCATATGACTCAGCAATTCCACTCCTGTTTTGCCCCTCCCCCTGTTCTCCCCACTGGTGACCTCTAGTCTGCTCTCTACATCTGTGAGTCTGATTCTTTTCTGTTATGCTCACTAGCTTGTTATAATTTTCAGATTCCATATGTAAGCGGTATCATACAGGATTTGTCTTTTTGATATTTGTACGACTTATTTCACTTAGCATAGTACTCTTCAAGTCCATCCATGTTGCTGCAAATGCCGAATTTCATCCTTTTTTAATGCCTGAGTAATATATTGTATATACATGTACCACATCTTTAAAAAGTCTTTTTTATTGTAGTATAGTCACTTTACAATGTTGTGTTAGTTTCTGCTGTACAGTAAAGTGAACCAGCCCTCTCTATATATCCCCTCTTTGGGGAATTTCCTTCCCATTTACTTCGCCACAGAACATTGAGTAGAGTTTCCCCTACTCTACAGCACGTTCTCATTGGTTATCTCTTTTACAATAGTAGTGTATGTATGTCAGTCCCAATCTCCCAAGTCATCCCGCCCTCCCTTTCCCCTTGGTATCCATCCATAAGTCTGTTCTCTATGTCCGTATCTTTATTTCTGCTTTGCAGATAAGTTTGTCTGTACCATTTTTCTAGATTCCACATATAAGTGATACTATATGATACTTGTTTTTCTCTTTTTGACTTAATTCTATATGACAGCCTCTAGGTCTATCTATGTGTCTGCAAATGACACAATTTCTTTCTTTTTTATGGCTGAGTAATATTCCACTGTGGGGCTTCCCAGGTGGTCAGTGGTAAAGAACCAACCTGTAATGCAGGACCTGTGGTTTGATCCTTAGGTCAGGAAGATTCCCTGGAGGAGGGCATGGCAACTCAGTCCAGTGTTCTTGTCTGGGAAATCCCATGGACAGGGGAGCCTGAAGGACTACAGTCCACGGGGTTGCAAAAGAGTTGGACGTGACTTAGCAACCAAGCACCACCACCACCACTGGTATTCCATTGTATATATATACTACCACATCTTCTTTATCTATTCATCTGTTGATGGACATTTAAGTTGCTTTTATATCTTGGCAATTGTAAATAATACTGCTATGAACATGGTGTGCATACAGTATAGCAAGTTTTTATCCTGATTTTGTATTTTACTTTTACAAAGTAGCTGATATTACCAAATGTTAAGTATTTAAAAATACATTGCTTAAATCCTTGAAGTTAATAACTCCATATAATTTTGCACGTATGTATAGTTGAAATATACATCCATAACTTTAAATTTTGAAATGTATTTTCTCAAAGGGTATTTTGGAGCACATTGATCAAACATTGCTCTCATCTTTAGAATTTACTGAAATTTCTAGCATCTACATTGTCTATCATATAGTTCTTTATATTGTTTGGATTGCTTTCGTTTAGACTGTTATTTTTGTTTTCATGTCTACCCTGTAAGGAAGCAGTCAAGAATTCTCTGCTAATGCATAGCCATTAAGGCTACAAAGTCCCACTGCCTACCTTTGACTCTCAGCTGTCATTTACTTGCTGTGAAATTTGACTATGTTGTTTCATTTTTCTGACCCTCTCTCTATATATATATCACAGAATGGAAATGTAACAGTATTTACCTCATAGCCTTTTGAACTATTTAATATAAAGTCTTTGTTCAGTTCCTGACATATGATAAACATTCAACAAATGTTAGCCATTAGTTAAAATTATGGAAAATTAGTGTCCCGGGTAGCTCAGTTGGTAAAGAATCCACGTACAATGAGACCCCGGTTCGATTCCTGGGTTGGGAAGATCCCCTGGAGAAGGGAATGGTAACCCACACCAATGTTCTTGCCTGGAGAATCCCATGGACACAGGAGCCTGGAGGGCTACAGTTCATGGGGTTGCAAGAGTCGGACATGACTTGGTGACTAAACCATCACCACCGTAGTATTTTCCTCAGTGACTGCACCAGTTTCCTTTCCCACCAATAGTTCATGAGGGTTCCCTTTTCTCCACATCCTTACCAACATTTGTTATTTATGTTCTTTTTGATGATCGTTTTCTGACAGATATGAGGTGATAGTTCACTGTGATTTTCATTTTCATTTCCCTGATGATTAATGGTATTGAACATCTTTTCATATGCCAGTTGACCATCTGGATGTCCTTTCTATTCATTTCTCTGCCCATTTTTAATCAGATTGTTTATTTCGTTCACACTGATTTGTCTTATCAGTCATATGGGTCAGATCATCAGCAAATATTTCCTCCATTCAGTATATTGTCTTTTTGTTTTACCGGTAGTTTCCTTTGCTGTGCTAAAGCTTTTCATTTTAATTACTTCCCATTTATTTACTTCTGATTTTAGAGACAGATCCAAAAAGATATTGCTATAATTTATGATAGAGTGTACTGCCTATAATTTCCCCCTAGAAGTTATATAGCTTTTGGTTTTACACTTAGGTCTTTTATCTGTAATGAGATTATTATTTTTTTTGCATTATTTTAGAGGATGTTTTAATTTACTTGATTTACATGTATCTGTCCAATTTTCTGAGCAATACTTATTGAAGTGACTATCTTCACTGTTTATTCTTGACTTCTTTGTCATAGGTTAATTGAGCATAAATTAATTGACCATAAGTGTGCGGGTTTAGTTCTGTGCTCATATGTTCCATTGACCTGCATGTCTGTTTTTATACCATTACCATACTATATTAAGGTAGGATATACCCATCTGAATGCAGAGTTTCAAAGAATAGCAAGGAGAGATAAGAAAGTTTCCTCAGTGATCAATGCAAAGAAATAGAGGAAAACAATAGAATGGGAAAGACTAAAGATCTTTTGGGGAAAATTAGAGATACTAAAGGAACATTTCATGCAGAGATGGGCTCAATAAAGGACAGAAATGGTATGGAGCTGACAGAAGCCAAAGATATTAAGAAGAGGTGGCAAGAATACACAGAAGAACTATACAAAAAAGATTTTCATGAAACAGATAGCCATGATGGTGTGATCATTCACTTAGAGTCAGACATGCTGAAATGTGAAGTCAAGTGGGCCTTAGGAAGCATCACTACAAACAAAGCTAGTGGAGGTGATGGAATTCCAGGTGAGCTATTTCAAATCCTGAAAGAGGATGCTGTGAAAGTGCTGCACTCAATATGCCAGCAAATTTGAACAACACAGCATTGGCCACAGGACTGGAAAAGGTCAGTCTTCATTCCAATCCCAAAGAAAAGACAATGCCAGAGAATGCTCAAACTACTGCACAACTGCACTCATCTCACACGCTAGCAAAGTAATGCTCAAAATACTCCAAGCCAGACTTCAACAGAATGTGAGCTGTGAACTTCTAGATGTTCAAGCTGGATTTAGAAAAGACAGAGGAACCAGAGATCAAATTGCCAATATCCCCTGGATCATTGAAAAAGCAAGAGAGTTCCAGAAAAACACCTACTTCTGCTTTATTGACTATGTCAAAGCTTTTGACTGTGTGGATCACACAAACTGGAAAATTCTTCAAGAGATGGGAATACCAGACCACCTGACCAGCCTCCTGAGAAATCTGTATGCAGGTCAAGAAGTAACAGAACTGGACATGGAACAACAGACTGGTTCCAATCGGAAAAGGAGTACATAAAGGCTGTGTATTGTCACCCTGCTTATTTAACTTACATGCAGAGTACATCATGAGAAACATTGGGCTGGATAAAGCACAGGATGGAATCAAGATTGCCGGGGAAATATCAATAACTTCCAATCTGCTGATGATACCACTTTTATGGCAGAAAGTGAAGAAGAACTAAAGAGCCTCTTGATGAAAGTGAAAGAGGAGAGTGAAAATGTTGGCTTGAAGCTCAACATTCAGAAAAGTAAGATCATAGCATCCAGTTCCATCACTTCATGGGAAATAGATGGGGAAACAATGGAAAGAGTTACAGACTATTTTCTTGGGCTGCAAAATCACTGCAGATGGTGACTACAGTCATTAAATTAAAATTAAAAAATGCTTGTTCCTTGGAAGAAAAGCTATGACCGACCTAGACAGCATATTCAAAAGCAGAGACATTACTTTGCCAACAAAGGTCTATCTAGTCAAAGATATGGTTTTTCTAGTAGTCATGTATGGATGTGAGAGTTAGCGTATAAAGAAAGCTGAGTGCCAAAGAATTGATGCTTTTGAATTGTGGTGTTGGAGAAGACTCTTGAGAGTCCTTTGGACTGCAAGGAGACCCAACCAGTCCATCCTAAAGGAAATCAGTCCTGAATATTGATTGGAAGTAGTGATGCTGAAGGTGAAATTCCAATACTTTGGTAACATGATGTGAAGAACTGACTCATTGAAAAAGACCATGATGCTAAGAAAGATTAAAAGTGGGAGAAGAAGGATGAATTGATTGGATGAGATGGTTGGATAGCATGTCCAACTCGATGGACATGAGTTTGAGCAAGCTCCAAAAGTTGATGATGGACAGGGAGGCTTGGCATGCTGTAGTCCATGGGGTTTCAAAGAGTTGGACATGACTGAGTGACTGAACTGAATTGATCATTATGATTACTATAATAGTATATAGTATAGTCTGAAGTCATACAACATGATTCCTCCAGCTCTGTTCTTTCTCAAGATTGTTTTGTCTATTCAGAATCTTTTGTGCTTCCATACAAATTATAAAATTATTTGTTCTAGTTCTGTGAAATATGCCATTCATATCCTGATTGTTTTTACTTAGTTGCTAAGTTGTGTCCAACTCTTTTCTGCAACTCCACGGACTGCAGGCCATGAGGCTCCTTTCTCCATGGGGTTTCCCAGGCAAGAATACTGGAGTGGGTTGTTGTGTTCTTCTCCAGGGGATCTTCCCAACCGAGGGATTGGCCCCACATCTCCTCCATTAGCAGGAGGATTCTTTACCATTGAGCCACCAGAGAAGCCAGCATCTTGCTAGGGATTGCATACAGTCTTTAGATTGCCATGGGTTCTATGATCATTTTAGCAATACTAATTCGTCCAACCCAAGAACATGATATATCTGTCCATCTGTTTGTATTATCTTCAGTTCATTTTGTCAGTATCATAGTTTTCTGAGTACATGTCTTTTGCCTCCATAGGCAGGCTTATTTCTAGATTTTTTATTTTGAATGCAACGGTGAATGGGATTATGCCCTTAATTTCTCTTTCTGGTAGTTTAATGTTAATGGGCAGAAATGCAACAGATTACTGTCTATTAATTTTGTATCCAGCAACTTAACTCACTGATGAGCTTTAATAGGTTTATAGTGGCACCTTTAGCATTTTTTATGTACAATATCATGCCATCTGCAAATAGTAACAGTTTTGCTTCTTTCCAATTTGGATTCCTTTTATTTCTTTTTGTTGTCCCAATGCTGTGTCTAGGGATTTCAATACTATGTTGAAGAAAAGTATCAAGAGTGGATATTCTTGCCTTGTTTGCTTGTTCTTGACTTTAGAAGAAATAATTTTATCTTTTCACCACTAAGCATGATGTTAGCTATGGATCTATCATAGATGGTCTCTATTATGTTGAGGTGGATTCCTTCTATGCCCACTTTCTGGAGAGTTTTCATTATTATAATAAGATATGAACTTTTGTGAAAAGATTTTTCTGCATCTGTTGAGATGATCCTGTGTTTTTCATTCTCCAGTTTGTTAATGTGTATCACATTGATTTGTGGATATTGAAAAATCTTTGTTTCTCTGTTAATTCCATTTAATCATGGTGAATGATCCTTTTAATATACTGTTGGATTCAGTTTGTTAATATTTTATTGGGGATGTTCTTGAGCAATATTGGCCTGTAATTTGCTTTTTTGGTGATATCTTTGTCTGATTTTTGTATCATGTTGATGTTGGCCTCATAGAATGAGTTTGGAAGTGTTTCATCCTCTGCAGTTTTTTAGAATACTTTGAGAAAGAGATCAGGGTCTTCCCTGATAGCTCAGCTGGTAAAGAATTTGCCTGAAGTGCAGGAGACCCTGGTTTGATTCCTGGGTTGGGAAGATCCCCTGTAGAAGGGAAAAGCTACCCACTCCAGTATTCTGGCCTGGAGAATTCCATGGACTCTATAGTCCATGGGATCGCAAAGAATTGGACACAACCCAGTGACTTTCACTTTCACTTGAGAAAGATAGGTGTTTGGTAGAATTCAACTGTGAAGCCACCTATTCCTAAACTTTTATTTGTTGGGAATTTTAAAATTACTTATCCATTTTTTTCAACTTTTTATTTTATACTGGAGTATAATTGATGAACAATGTGTTAGTTTCAGGTGTACAACACAGTGGTTCAGCTATAGGTATACATGTATTTATTCTTTTTCAAAATTTTTTCCCACTTAGATTGTTACAGAATAGTGAGTAGAGTTCCCCATGTTATATAACAGGTCCTTGTTGGTTATCCATTTTAAATATAGTAGTGTGTACATGCCAATTCCAGGCTCCTTAACTATCCCTCACCCCCACTAGTATCCCCAGTAACCATAAGTTCATTTTCTAAGTTTGTGAGTCTATTTTGTAAGTAAATTCTTTTGAGGTATGTATATATATATATATATATATATTCTGCATGTGAGCAATATCATATGATATCATATGATATTTCTGTTTCTTTGTCTGACTTATTGACACTTCACTCAGTATGACAATTTCTAGCTCCATCTAGAGATGGCCCTGTGGATATTGCTGCAGATATTATTATTTATTTCTTTTAAATGACTGAGTAAGATCATTTAGCCAGATTTATCAAGAAAAAAAAGGAAGAGTGCCCAAATCAATAAAGTTAGAAATAAAAACAAAGTTACAACTGACACCACAGATATACAAATAAGAGACCACTATGAACAAATATATGCCAAGACAAGCTAGGAAAATGGACAAATTCTTAGCAGGGTATGATTTCCCAAGCACCATTATATTGATTCATTTTTACTACTGGTAGTTTGTTCATATTTTCTATTTCTTCCTGGTTCAGTCTTGCTTAGAAAACTGTACCTTTCTAAGAATTTGTCCATTTATCCTAGGCTGTCTATTTTATTGTATATAGTTGTTCACAGTAGTGTTTCTTATATATCTGTAATGTCAGTTGTAACTTTCCCTTTTTCATTGATTTGGACCCTCTCCCTTGTTTTCTTGGTGAATTTGGCTAAAGTTTTATCAATTTTACCTTTTCAAAGACCAGTTTTTAGTTTCATTGATTTTTTTTCTATTGTTTATCAGTCTTGATTTCATTCATTTTTGCTCTGATCTTTATGATTTCTTTCCTTCTGCTAATTTGGATTTTATTTGTTCTTCTTTCACTAGTTCTTCTAGATGTAAAATTATTTTATTTGAGATTTTTCTTGTTTTATAAGAAAATATTTTATTGCTTAAAATTCCCTCTTGTAACTATTTTTGCTGCATCTCATAAATTTTGAATCATCATGCTTTTATTTTCATTTCTCTAGGTATTTTTTTTATGTCCTCTTTTGATTTCTTTAGTGAACCATTGGTTGTTTAGTAGCATATTGTTCAGCCTCCACATATTTGTGATTTTTGCAGTATTTTTCTTGTAGTTGATTTTTAGTCTCATCATATTGTGGTCAGAAAAGATGCTTGATATGATTTCAGTCTTCTTATATTTATTGAGACTTGTTTGTGGCCTAGATGTGATCTATCTGGGAGAATGTTCTGTGTGCACTTGAATAGAATGTACATTCTGCTGCTTTCAGATGTCATGTTCTATATACACCCATTAATTGGATCTGGTCGAATGTGTCATTTGAGGCCAGGGTTTCCTTGTTGATTTTCTGTCTGGATGCTTCTTCCATTGATGTAAGTGGGATGTTTAAGTCCCTTAACATTTATTGTGTTACTGTCCCTTTATGTCCTTTAATGTTTGCTTTATGTATTCAGATGATACTATGTTGGGTGCATATATATTTACAATTATTACATCTTAGATTTATCCCTTGATCTTTTTTACATAGTGTTGTATTTTATCTGTTCTAATGGTGTTTATGTAAAGGTCTATTTTGTCTTATATAAGTATTGCTACCTTGAGATTTCCATTTTCATGAAATATCTTTTTTAATCTCTTCATTTTCAGTCTGTGTCTTTAGATCTGAATGAGTTCTTGTGGGCAGCGTGTGTGTGTGTGTGTGTGTGTGTGTGTGTGTGTGTATGCATCTTATTTTGTGTCTGTTCAGTCACTTGTCTTTTGATTAGAGGATTTAGGTAATTACTGATATGTGGTTCACATTGTCATCATGTTCATTGTCTTGCAGTTACTTTTATAGGTCTTTCCCCCCCCTTTTCTTCTGTTGTGACTGTCTTTAGTATAATGCTTGGATTCCTTTTTCTTTGTAATATGTATCTGTTACAAATTTTGTATCTAATTGCTTTATGTATCACTTAATTGCTTCTGTGGGTATGAATGATTATACTTATTTTGTTTAACTTTCCTTCTAACTTTGTGTATGGATAACTTCCCAACTTTATATTTTCCTTTACTGATAGGCTTTTTCCTTTTACAATTTTAATATTTCTAATTGTGACGTTTCTCGCTTAGAGAAGTTCCTTTAATATTTCTTGTAAAGCTAATTTGGTGGTGCTAAATTCTTTAGCTTTTGCTTGTCTATAAAACTTTTTGATTTTTCCATCAAATCTGAATGAACAACTCACTAGATAGAGTATTAATTGTAGGTTTTTTCACCTTTAAGCACTTTAAGTATATAGTGACACTCCCTTTTGGCCTGCAGAGTTTCTGCTGAAAAGTCAACTTACAGCCTTTTGGGGGTTCTCTTGTATTTTAATCATGGTTTCTTCCTTACAGCATTTATTATTCTCTTTTTGTTTTTATTTTTTGGTTATTTTTATTACACTGTATGTTGGTGTGTTCCTCTTTGAGTTTATCCTGTATGGAATCTCTCTGCATATCCTGGACGTGGAGGATTGTTTCCTTTCCCAGGTTAGGGAAGTTTTCAGCTATGATGTCTTCAAACATGTTCCTGGCCTCTTTTCCTCTCTTTTCTCCTTCTGAGACCCTTAAAATGCTAATATTAGTGCTCTTGTTTTCCCAGAGGTTTCATACACTGTCCACAATTAAAAAATTGTTTTCTTTTCTGTTTAGAATCAGTGATTTCCACTACTCCCTCTTTCAGCTCACTAATTCATTCCCTTGTATCATTTAGTCTACTGCGGATTCCTTCTAGATGTGTTTTTATTTCAGTTATTATATTCATCTGTTTGGTTGTTTTTTTTTTATATTCTATAACTAACTCTTGCATTCATTATTCTCCTTAATTATTTTATCATCTTTATGATTACTACCCTAAACTCTTTCTCAAGTAGATTGTCCAACTCCACTTCACTTAGTTCTTCATAATTTTATCTGTTCTTTCATCTAGAGCATGTTTGTCTGTCACATCATTTTGCCTAAGCTGATGTTTATATTTTTAAGATTCTGGTAGGTTAGTTACATTCCCCAACCTTGAAGAAATGGACTTTTGCAGCATACTCCCCTTACCCCAGCCACGCTATATGCCTTAGGAGGGCTGTGTGGTCGGGGCCTCGGTTGTGTCCAGCTGACTGTGTGGGGAGTCTTACAGGCTTGGTTGGTTGCCAGGCAGGCTATGCCTTGTGGAGACCTACAGCAGCTGGCTGGCAGGGTCAGGTCACAAGGTGGCTAGCTGCAGCACCCCAGGGCTGCTGGGACCAGTGCTGGATCACTCATAGGTGGTGTCAGAGTCCAGAAGACTCCAGCGCTGTTGCCACACTCTGGTGAAGGAGCCATAACCTGGGGTTAGTGCCAGACTGTGGGATTGCGGACAGTCAGATGTGACTTAGCAACTAGACAATAGCAATGAATGGCAGGGAGTCTGGTTGTAGAGAGCAGGTGATATAGAGTTAGTGTCAGATTGCTCCTGGGCAGGTGCCAGTTCCTGATACAGTTGGATATGGGACACCCTAAAGCTTTTATTAGCCTAGTAGTGGGCAGGACCAAGGTCTAGCTGGTCCCAGGGTAGGGCCTAGCCTGGTGGTAGGCACATTGGACCTAAAGGCTGTGGCTTTGTGGTTTTCTTGCATCTGGTGTCTGCTCCCTTGGGAGCTGAGGCTGGTCCATAGGCTAGAGGGCAGACTTCCCAGGGCTGTGGTCCAGTTGACTCAGGGGCTGGTACGTGCCAACTGGTGGGTGAAGCAGAGTCCTGAGCCCTCTGGTGGGCAGGGCCATGTCTAGAGGTTGCTGTTGGCTTAGGGAATTGTAAGGCAGCCTCTCTGCGGATGGGTGAGGCTGTGCCCCTGCCCAGTTAGTTGCCTAGCTTGAGGCATGGCAACACTGGCACCTACATGTTGCCGGGCCGGAGCAGGGCTGTCCTGGAGCTCACACGCCAGAGGGAGGGTTCCGCAGTGGCACCAGGAGCACTAGCGTCCATGTGGCGGCATTCCTGAAGAAAGCTGATGCCAAGGCCTGTATCCCCACAGTGGGTTAGTTGCTCCCTGCCTCTCTGGAAGGCAGTCTTGCTCGCCAAGACTAGCAGGTAGGTCTGGTTTATACTTCTTTCAAATGACTGTTTTTTCCCTGAGTCCTGGAACATGTGAAATTTTGTATGTGCCCTTTAAGAATAAAATCTCTATCTCCCTCAGTTCTCTGGGACTCCAGAAATTAAGCACCACTGGTCTTCAAAGCTAGGTGCTCTGGGGGCTCCTGTTCCCAGGACAGGACCCCTGGGTTAGGGAGCACAATGTGAGGCTCAGACCTCTACTCCTGGGAGGACTTCTGCCATGTAATTATACTCTAGTTTGTGGGTCACCCACCCAGGGGTTCTGGAATTTGATTATATCATGACTCTGTTTTTAATACCTGTCTCATTGTGGTTCCTCCTCTATGTCTTTAGTTGTAGATGATTTTTTCTGATAGGTTCTACTGGGTTTTATCATGGTTGTTCTACAGATGGTTGTGATTTTTGTATGCTCAATGAGAGGAGATGAGCTCAGGGTCTATCTACTCTGCCACCTTGGCAGAAGGTCCCTAGATATGCTATGCTTTTGTGGGGTTTTTTGGCTACACTGAACAGCTTACAGGATCTTGGTTCCATGACTAGGGATTGAACCTGTGCCCCCTGCAATGGAAGCTCAGAATCCTAACCACTGAACTGCCAAGAAGTTCCCTGGACCCACTTGTTTTTAAAGTTGATGTTGTTCTCACAAAATACAAAGTTAATTTGATATATATATATATATATATATATATTTTACTTTCTGCTGCTGTTGCCTCCTCCGCCATGGTGCCTAGGCACCAGCCCCAGTCACAGTGCCATCTAATTTGGGAATGTTTAAACATTTCTTTTCTCAGAGTTATGACTGCATTGTACATTTGTTTTAATTTTAAATTATTACTTTAAAAATTGTAGTTTCAATCTAATTGCTAGGTATATAAAACTTAGCAATTACTACTTAGAAGTAGCAATGAGGAAGCAAAGAATAGCTTTCACTTTGAACTGTATACTTTTACATAAATTTTGAATATTTTATTGCAAGCATAATTATAAATGTTAAGAATTTAATTAAATAATATTTACTCCACCATTCTTCAAGCTACCAAGTGAAGTGAAGTCGCTCAGTCATGTCCGACTCTTTGCGACCCCATGGACTGTAGCCTACCAAGCTCCTCTGTCCATGGGATTTTACAGGCAATAGTACTGGAGTGAATTGCCATTTCCTTCTCCAGGGGATCTTCCTGACCCAGGGATCGAACCTGGGTCTCCTGCATTGTAGACAGGTGCTTTACCATCTGAACCACCAGGGAAGCCCTCAAGCTACCAAGTAAGCAAATAAGTTCAGCTGACTGAGTTGGTTATTTGTCCTCCAACCAGCTTACTCCAGCAGAGGAAGGGGAGTTGAGTAGGCTTGGCCAAGTAGACAAACCAAACAAGAGTTCATGCTTTTGCCCTCACCAAGATGTGTGTCTTTGACTTGCTCTGTATTCAGGCTGGGGGAATCCCCCAAATGAACACAAATTATCAGAAAAAAAATCAAGTTTGTCAATGTCCAATCTGAACAACCAATACATGACCAGAGTTAGCTCTTTAAAATACCCTTGTATGTGTGTGTGTTTGTGTGTGTGCACACATTCATGTACACACACACACACCCATAAAAGTACCACACTTTTGACCTCCTTAAAAAAATGAGTAACCACGCAAACAGGGGCACATGAAGGTGTTTAATTTCTGTTAACGTAAAATGTATTCATGATATTTTTGTTATTTTACCCATTTTGTATGTTTTCTTAGTGTCTGGCATCAAATCCTTGAAAATTCTCATCCACTGAGAATACTGAGGTTCTTTTGTGGTTGAAAGTCCTAAGAACTCTGTGTAACTACTCTTTCAACTTTCCCTTCCGAGAGCTGGTGCACTAAGCATGGCCGAGAGGAGCTACCCCACGTCCGAGGTCAAGGGCAGTGGCCTAGAGTGCCAGGCTGTGATGGCACAGAAATGACCGAGAGGAGCTACCCTGTGTCCAAGATCAGGGGCGGCGGCCAAGAGGAGCTACCCCACTTCCGAGGTCAGTGGTGGCTGGGAGGAGCCACCCCAAGCCCGAGGCCAGGGCCTGCGGCCTGGAGGAGCAACCCAAGGAGCAGTGCCTGCTCAGGCGCAGCAGGGCCTAAAGGAGCTACCCCACGTTGAAGGTCAGGAACAGCGGCGGTAAGGAGATACCCCTCATCCAAGGTAAGGAGCAGTGGCTGTGCTTTGCTGGAGCAGCTGTGAAGAGATACCCCACGCCCGAGGTAAGAGAAACCCAAGTAAGAAGGTAGGTGTTGCAAGAGGGCATCAGAGGGCAGACACACTGAAACCATACTCACAGAAAACTAGTCAATCTAATCACACTAGGACCAGGGCCTTGTCTAACTCAATGAAACCAAGCCATGCCTGTGGGACAACCCCAGATGGGCGGGTCATGGTGGAGAGGTCTGACAGACTGTGGTCCACTGGAGAAGGGAATGGCAAACCACTTCAGTATTCTTGCCTTGAGAACCCCATGAACAGTATGAAAAGGCAAAATGATATGATACCAAAAGAGGAACTCCCTAGGTCATTAGGTGCTCAATATGCTACTGGAGATCAGCTGTCTCTTATACACATCTTCAAAGCTAGGTGCTCTGGGGGCTCCTGTTCCCAGGACAGGACCCCTGGGTTAGGGAGCACAATGTGAGGCTCAGACCTCTACTCCTGGGAGGACTTCTGCCATGTAATTATACTCTAGTTTGTGGGTCACCCACCCAGGGGTTCTGGAATTTGATTATATCATGACTCTGTTTTTAATACCTGTCTCATTGTGGTTCCTCCTCTATGTCTTTAGTTGTAGATGATTTTTTCTGATAGGTTCTACTGGGTTTTATCATGGTTGTTCTACAGATGGTTGTGATTTTTGTATGCTCAATGAGAGGAGATGAGCTCAGGGTCTATCTACTCTGCCACCTTGGCAGAAGGTCCCTAGATATGCTATGCTTTTGTGGGGTTTTTTGGCTACACTGAACAGCTTACAGGATCTTGGTTCCATGACTAGGGATTGAACCTGTGCCCCCTGCAATGGAAGCTCAGAATCCTAACCACTGAACTGCCAAGAAGTTCCCTGGACCCACTTGTTTTTAAAGTTGATGTTGTTCTCACAAAATACAAAGTTAATTTGATACATATATATATATATATATATATTTTACTTTCTGCTGCTGTTGCCTCCTCCGCCATGGTGCCTAGGCACCAGCCCCAGTCACAGTGCCATCTAATTTGGGAATGTTTAAACATTTCTTTTCTCAGAGTTATGACTGCATTGTACATTTGTTTTAATTTTAAATTATTACTTTAAAAATTGTAGTTTCAATCTAATTGCTAGGTATATAAAACTTAGCAATTACTACTTAGAAGTAGCAATGAGGAAGCAAAGAATAGCTTTCACTTTGAACTGTATACTTTTACATAAATTTTGAATATTTTATTGCAAGCATAATTATAAATGTTAAGAATTTAATTAAATAATATTTACTCCACCATTCTTCAAGCTACCAAGTGAAGTGAAGTCGCTCAGTCATGTCCGACTCTTTGCGACCCCATGGACTGTAGCCTACCAAGCTCCTCTGTCCATGGGATTTTACAGGCAATAGTACTGGAGTGAATTGCCATTTCCTTCTCCAGGGGATCTTCCTGACCCAGGGATCGAACCTGGGTCTCCCGCATTGTAGACAGGTGCTTTACCATCTGAACCACCAGGGAAGCCCTCAAGCTACCAAGTAAGCAAATAAGTTCAGCTGACTGAGTTGGTTATTTGTCCTCCAACCAGCTTACTCCAGCAGAGGAAGGGGAGTTGAGTAGGCTTGGCCAAGTAGACAAACCAAACAAGAGTTCATGCTTTTGCCCTCACCAAGATGTGTGTCTTTGACTTGCTCTGTATTCAGGCTGGGGGAATCCCCCAAATGAACACAAATTATCAGAAAAAAAATCAAGTTTGTCAATGTCCAATCTGAACAACCAATACATGACCAGATTTAGCTCTTTAAAATACCCTTGTATGTGTGTGTGTTTGTGTGTGTGCACACATTCATGTACACACACACACCCATAAAAGTACCACACTTTTGACCTCCTTAAAAAAATGAGTAACCACGCAAACAGGGGCACATGAAGGTGTTTAATTTCTGTTAACGTAAAATGTATTCATGATATTTTTGTTATTTTACCCATTTTGTATGTTTTCTTAGTGTCTGGCATCAAATCCTTGAAAATTCTCATCCACTGAGAATACTGAGGTTCTTTTGTGGTTGAAAGTCCTAAGAACTCTGTGTAACTACTCTTTCAACTTTCCCTTCCAAGAGCTGGTGCACTAAGCATGGCCGAGAGGAGCTACCCCACATCCGAGGTCAAGGGCAGTGGCCTAGAGTGCCAGGCTGTGATGGCACAGAAATGACCGAGAGGAGCTACCCTGTGTCCAAGATCAGGGGCGGCGGCCAAGAGGAGCTACCCCACTTCCGAGGTCAGTGGTGGCTGGGAGGAGCCACCCCAAGCCCGAGGCCAGGGCCTGC
>SJYX01021170.1:0-37523 GCA_006410675.1 Oreotragus oreotragus | reverse complement strand
AGGCCTGGTGTGCTGTGATTCATGGGGTCACAAAGAGTCGGACACTACTGAGCGACTGAACTGAACTGAACTAACTTGGTCCTACTGTGATTAGACTGACTAGTTTTCTGTGTTTATGATTTCAGTTTATCTGCCCTCTGATGCCCTCTTGCAACACCTACCATCTTACTTGGTTTTTTCTTACCTTGGATGTGGGGTATCTCTTCACAGCTGCTGCAGCAAAGCGCACTGCTCCTTACCTTGGACAAGGGGTATCTCCTCACTGCCACCCCTCCTGACCTTGAACGTGGAGTAGCTCCTCTCAGCCCTCCTACGCCTGTGCAGCCACTGCTCCTTGGACCTGGGGTAGCTCCACCTGGCCACTGCCCCTGGCCTCAGGCAGGGGGTAGCTCCTCCCTGGCGCTCCTGTGCTGTCACAGCCTGGCACTCTTGGCCACTGCCCCTGACCTCAGATGCAGGGTAGCTCCTCTCAGCTGCTGCCCCTGACCTCAGATGTGGGGTAGCTCCTCTTGGCTGCCACCCCTGACCTCAGACATGGGGTAGTTTTTCTTGGCAGAGATGCAGGAGATGTAAGAGATACCATTCCATCCCTGGATTCAGAAGATCTCCTGGAGAAGGGCATGGCAACTCACTCCAGTAGTCTTGCCTGGGGAATCCCATGTACAGAGGAGTCTGGTGGGCTACAGTCCATACTGTTGCAAAGAGTTGGACACAATTGAAATGATGGAACACACACACAGAGAAAAAAATACCTACCCTGATGAAATGTTTATATTTTTGAGGGAGAGATGTAGAAAAAGAAGACAAAAGTCAAGTAGCAACAAGTGCTAAGGAGGAAAAGAATAAGGGAAGAAGATGAAGAAAGGAGAGAGAGGGAGGGATGAATTTGAGATTGCTAGTTAAAGAACGGTGGTAAGGGAAGGCACTATTTATGAAGTGACATTTGAGCACAGATCTGAAGGAGGTGAAAGAATATGCCAAGAAGCTTTGGGGGAAGATTCTGAGACAAAAACCAGTTAAAGTGGCAGTGTGGCTGACAAGGAGTAAGTAAGGGATTTGTGGGAGATGATGTCAAATACCTGGGAAGAAAAGATCAACAAGGAGGTAAGGGTTAGAAGCACATTCTAGGGACTTTGGCTTTTAATCTGTTTGAGATAGTGACATATCAGAGGATTCCAAAGAGGTGACTAGCATGGTGTAACATTTTAAAAGAAACAGCTGGCTCTTGTCTGATGAATTGACGGCAGAGGGCAGATAAAAGGCAGTAGTGTTAAATCAGTTCTGAGCCAACTGTAAAATACCAGGCAACAGATATAAGCTACCCTGGAATGTAATTTGATCATTATAGCTGTTAATCTTGACACCTGGAAACAAGTAGTGGACAGACCCCGGATATATTTCCATGATAGAAACAAAAGACTTGTCTAGCAGATTGGATGTGGTGAGAGGGACAAAAAGAAACAAAGAGTGCCTCCAAGTATGGTGAAAATACATGTTGAGAAAAATAAGACTGCAGAGAATTAGTATTTGATTCTGGAAATCAAAGTTTGAGCTGCCTATGAGGTATGTAGGTGAAGATGATGAATAAGCCATTGGATATAGAAACCTGAATGTTAGTACCATATCTTGGGTTGAAGATACAAATTTGGAAATTATCAGTATATAAATCAAATGTAATGCAGTAAGACTAGATGAAATCACCAAAGGAATCAGTAAAAACTGGGGTCAGGAAAAAAACAGGAGTTAGTAAAGGATAATAAGGAAAGAAACTTAAAAGAATATACTTTCCTTGAAGCCAAATGAAAATAATGTTTCAAGGAAAAAGTGATCCAACACTGTTGGCTGAGTGAAGATGAGAACTGAAAACTTCTCATTGAGCAATGGAGAAGTTGTTGAAGATTTTGACCTGAGCTATTTTGCTAGAGTTTCAGGGAAGGAAGTCTAATGGCAGTGAGTTCAAAACAAAATAAAGATGGGTAGGAGATAATGTGTATAAACACTTACTTTATATAACGATGTTAGATGGAGAGGAATGTGAATATAGAGGGAATTTTTTTGTAGAATATGTGTGTGTTAATAACATTGATCCAATAGATGAGGGAAAAAATAATCATGGAGCTGGCTTTTTTAGAAGAACTTATCTTTTTTCATAGTAATAGAAGAAAAGAGAATAATTAAGTCCAGGTATAGCTACACTAGTATATGTGATGATGCTGTGGGCTTGTATAAAATCTCTCTTTATTGGTTGTATTTTCTGGGGGAAAGGGGAAGATTTTCTGAGCATGATAATGAAAGGAAACATCAAGGAGTTTTAAGTGAGGAAAAGATATAAAAGAATTCTCTCACAGAGTGGAAGAATAAGTGGTTAAAATAATTAATCTAATTATTGGGTAGGATTTGGGGCCAACTGGGACGTAGATGGGGAAACAGTGGAAACAATGTCAGACTTTATTTTGGGGGCCTCCAAAATCACTGCAGATGGTGACTGCAGCCATGAAATTAAAAGATGCTTACTCCTTGGAAGAAAAGTTATGACCAACCTAGATAGCATATTTAAAAGCAGAGACATTGCTTTGCCAACAACAGTCCATCTAGTCAAGGCTATGGTTTTTCCTGTGGTCATGTATGGATGTGAGAGTTGGACTGTGAAGAAAGCTGAACGTTGAAGAATTGATGCTTTTGAACTGTGGTGTTGGAGAAGACTCTTGGGAGTCCCTTGGACTGCAAGGAGATCCAGCCAGTCCATCCTAAAGGAGACCAGTCCTGGGTGTTATTGAAAGGACTGATGCTGAGGCTGAAACTCCAATACTTTGGCAACCTCATGTGAAGAGCTGACTCATCGGAAAAGACTCTGATGCTGGGAGGGACTGGGGGCAAGAGGAGAAGGGGATGACAGAGGATGAGATGGCTGAATGGCATCACAGACTCAATGGACATGAGTTTGGGTAAACTCCAGGAGTTGGTGATGGACAGGGAGGCCTGGCGTGTTGTGATTCATGGGGTCACAAAGAGTCGGATATGACTGAGCAACTGACCTGAACTAAACTGAAGATCATCACTTATAATTTTAATATGAAACTATTAACCTTACCTATATAATTTGTATATATTTGAAAAGTAAAAGTAAAAAAAAATAAGATAAATGAATTATACCTTCATATTATGATAACTGAATGTCAGTCACTCAAACCAGCTCACTCACCAAAAAGTTCCATGTATGCAGCCAAATTTCACATTCATTCTAAGTGCTTCAAAACAATTACTTTTTGAGTTTTACTTGCATGAAATAAGCACCTATGTAACAAACTCCAGTTTGGAATTATCTTATGTATTCTATGTAATGGAAGCCAAATATTTTTGATACTTTGCCTCTATAATAACATTTTAACAGTAACTTCAATAGATGAATATTTACTTATGTTATCTATCTATTATATATTAAGATGTAAATGTGCTAATTTAGTATACTTTATAACAAAACTATGAATTTAAAAGGTAAGATATAGTTAATTTATTTCATACCTATTTTATTGCATATATTAATAACTGAATTTTTCACCATAAGATACTATTACTATATTAATGATAAATGCAGTCATTTCATTACTTTAAAAAATTTCCCATATAATCAGTACAAGAAAATATTGCATAGCACAGGGAATATAGCCAGTATTTTACTATAAACTTAAGTGGAGCATAAAATATAAAAAATATTGAATGATTATGCTGTACAGGAGACAGGGATCAAAACCATCCCCAAGAAAAAGAAATGCAAAAGACAAAATGGCTGTCTACAAGGGCTTACAAATAGTGTGAAAAGATGAAAAGTGAAAAGCAAATGAGGAAAGGAAAGATATACCCATTTGAAAGAAGAATTCCAAAGAATAGCAAGAAGAGATATGACAGCCTTCTTCAGTGATCAATGAAAAGAAATAGAAGATAACAACAGAATGGGAAAGACTCGAGATCTCTTCAAGAAAATTAGAGATACCAAGGGAATATTTCATGCAATTATGGGCTCAATAAAGGACAGAAATGGTATGGACCTAACAGAGGCAGAAGATATTAAGACGAGNTATGACAGCCTTCTTCAGTGATCAATGAAAAGAAATAGAAGATAACAACAGAATGGGAAAGACTCGAGATCTCTTCAAGAAAATTAGAGATACCAAGGGAATATTTCATGCAATTATGGGCTCAATAAAGGACAGAAATGGTATGGACCTAACAGAGGCAGAAGATATTAAGACGAGGTGGCAAGAATACACAGAAGAACTATACAAAAAGATCTTCATGACCCAGATAATCACAATGTTGTGATCACTCACCGAGAGCCAGACATCCTGGGATGTGAAGTCAACTGGGCCTTAGGAAGCATCACTACAAAGAAAGCTACGAGGTGATGAAATTCCAGTTGAGCTATTTAAAATCCTGATAGATGATGCTGTGAAAGTGCTGCACTCAATATGCCAGCAATTTCGAAAATTCAGCAGTGACCACAGGACTGGAAAAGGTCAGTATTCACTCCAATCCCAAAGAGCGGCAATGCAAAAGAATGCTCAATCTACCACACAACTGCTCTCATCTCACATGCTAGTAGAAGAAGGCAATGGCAACCACTCCAGTACTCTTCCTGGAAAATCCCATGGACGGAGGATCCTAGTATGCTGCAATCCATGTGGTCGCAAAGAGTTGGACACTACTGAGCAACTTCACTTTCACTTTTCACTTTCACACATATGAGAAGGAAATGGCAACCCACTGCAGTGTTATTGCCTAGAGAATCCCAGAGATGGCAGAGCCTGGTGGGCTGCCATCTATGGAGTCGCACAGAATCAGACATGACTGAAGCGACTTAGCAGCAGCAGCAGCAGCACATGCTAATAAACTAATGCTAATTCTCCAAGCCAGGCTTCAGCAATACGTGACGTGGACCATGAAATTCCAGATGTTCAAGCTGGTTTTAAAAAGGCAGATGAACCAGAGATCAAATTGCCAACATTTGTTGGATCATCGAAAAAGCAAGAAAGTTCCAGAAAAACATCTATTTCTGCTTTATTGACTATGCCAAAGCCTTTGACTGTGTGGATCACAATAAACTGTGGAAAATTCTGAAAGAGATGGGAATACCAGAACACCTGACCTGCCTCTTGAGAAATCTGTATGCAGGTCAAAAAGCAACAATTGGAACTAGACATGGAACAACAAACTGATTCCAAATAGAAAAATGAGCATGTCAAGTCTGTATACTGTCACCCCGCTTATTTAACTTATATTCAGAGTACATCAGGAGAAACACTGGGCTGGATGAAGCACAAGCTAGAATCAAGATTGCCAGGAGAAAATATCAATCACCTCAGATATGTAGATGACACCACCCTTATGGCAGAAAGTGAGGAAGAACTAAAGAGCCTCTTGATGAAAATGAAAGAGGAGAGTGAAAAAGTTGGGTTAAAGCTCAACATTCAGAAAACGAAGATCATGGCATCTGGTCCCATTACTTCATGGAAGATAGATGGGGAAACAGTGGAAACAGTGTTAGACTTTATTTTGGGGGGCTCCAAAACCACTGCAGATGGTGACTGCAGCCATGAAATTAAAAAAGGCTTACTCCTTGGAAGGAAAGTTATGACCAACCTAGATAGCATATTAAAAAGTAGACATTACTTTGCCAGCAAAGGTCTGACTAGTCAAGGCTATGGTTTTTCCCCTTGTCATGTATGGATGTGAGAGTTGGACTATAAAGAAAGCTGAGCGCTGAAGAATTGATGCTTTTGATGGTGATGGAGAAGAGTCTTGAGAGTCCCTTGGACTGCAAGGAGGTCCAACCAGTCCATCCTAAAGGAGATCAGTCCTGAGTGTTCACTGGGAGGACTGATGCTGAAGCTGAAACTCCAGTACTTTGGCCATGTGATGTGAAGAGCTGACTCATTTGTAAAAACCCTGACGCTGGGAAAGATTGAAACTGTGAGGAGAAAGGGATGACAGAGGATGAGATGGTTGGATGGCATCACTGACTCAATGGACTTGAGTTTGGGTAAACTCCAGGAGTTGATGATGGACAGGGAACCTAGCATGCTGCTGTCCATGGGGTCACAAAGCACTGGACACAACTGAGTGACTGAACTGAACTGAACTGATGTTGTATACCTGAAATTATAATATTGTAAATCAATTATACTTCAATTAAAAAATATACAATCATAAGACAATTCAGAATTCTAAGTTAACTTTGTTTTCTTTTATATTTGATGACACTGGCTCTCAGAGCTGAAAAAGACACCTCAGAACATTAAATACTTATAAATGGAAGAATCTCAAATAATTCTTTTTTATTACATAAGTATTTTAATATTAGAATATTTAAATTTAAATATTACAAGATGTAGTCTTTTTTAGTTGTGTGAACAGGATATAAAATTGACCACCTTGACCAGTTTTCAGTGTTTAATTCAAGAGTGTAAAGTCTATTCACATTGCTGTGCAATCAATCTACAGAAATCCTTTATATCTTGCAAAGCTGAAACTTTGTTCCTATTATGCAATTCCAAATTTCCCCTCCCTCATCCCCTGGCAATGATCATTTTATTTTGTGTCACTGATTTGACCTATCCAGAACCTCAGATAAATATTTTTACTTTGCCACCAGTTAGTTTCACTGAGCATATGTCCTCAAGGATCATCCTTGTTATGGCAAGTGTCACAATTCTNTTTATCTTGGGTGAAGCAAACTACAAGATACAAATACTCAGGGTACATTTTTCTTCAGAATTTGAAACTGTTGTTAAATGTGACTTAGGCAGTTATGAAACAATTTTTGCCTGAACTGTGAGAAATATGGTTTACAGCTTCATATGTTAGTAGAATGCTACTGAGAAACTTCTATTCATGTTAGTCAGTCTTAGTAAACTTAATAGGTTGATGTTTAGATTGAGGGATCCCTTGAGAAAATCAGAGAACTGATAGAATAAGTATTTTTCATGACTGACATCATACAATTGTGACCTGGTCTCATAATATGAAGCAGATCTTTCTGAAGCTAATTCAGTCACACTTGCCACCAAATGCTTGGATTGGAAAGATGGAATGTAAATACTTCCAATTATTTTGAAGTCATTCTAATGAAGAAGAAATGCTAAGGAGGAAATATACACGCAACCAAACACTACAATTAATTCAAGTGCAAGGGAAGGTAAAGAAAATGGATTCATTTGACTATCCATAAGGGACTGTCCACTATCCAATTTGGGATTATCCATAAGAAAGCTGGCATCCCAAATCAGTCCAGAGAGAAGTTAAACTTTATATATTCTCTATCTAATTACAAGGGCATTTCAGGCTAAGGACAAAACTCCCAAGAAGATACCAAAAAATACTTGTCCATGCAAATCAGTAGTTTTTTGGGAGGGGAGAAAACATGGTATGATTCAGAAATAACTTAACACTCTTCATTTCTTACCCTAAAAACATGAATATTCTTGGTATTTTTTTAAGAATAACTGTATGAAATTAAACATTGTTATCATAGTTTCTTCATAATGTCTCAGGAAAAAAGATATTTATGAGTATGATTTCAGCTGGACTTGGAGGACTTCTTCAGTGTACTTTTCCTTTTCACCAAAGATGATTATTTGTGTGTACATTTTCACCATATTATGCCCTATTCATGTTCACTAAATAATATATAGTTTTTTGCATTATTCAAAAATTGTAGGTAAATGGTACTATATTGTAAATATCCTTTTAATAACTTGATGTTTTCACAATACATATCTACAATTTCATGAGGCTGATACATGTAGCTCTAAATTTGATTTCACCAAATTTTTATCTCTTGATTTTATAATTACCTTGTTTAAGGACTTCAGATTATTTTAAATTTTTGTATTAAAAACACTGGATGTTTTTCTATGTGTTGCTTCATACTCATAAACACTTTGAATTTTGTAAATTTCATGGGTTAGAAGTCATACTTCATTCTCTTTATTTTTAACCTCTTTTTAATCATAAATTTAGACATGATTCCATGTTTATACTCTACTAGGTATCCTCTTATATGAATACTTTGTTCATGTCTCTTATTTATATATTGCCATTAATGTTTGTATTGATTTACAATTTCTTCCTAAGTTTTATTTCTAGTTCTAGTTTCTATTGCTCCATGGTAAACCACTCTAAAACTTAGTAACTGAAAACAACAATTGATTTCTCTGGGTCACATAGGTAAACTGGACTAAGCTAGAGAATCCTTTGTTCCCTAAGCTATAGTTGAAGTTATGCAGCTGCATTTAGCTGAGAGTTTGGCTAGACGAAGACTTAGGGAAAGATGATGAGATAACATGGCTGTCAAGACGTATGAAATTTCTGAGATTTTACCCTACTCGGACACTAAAAGTTTGCCTACCAGTTTTCAAGTTCTATAATACTGTAAGTAGCTTTTAATTAATTTCATTCCATGTAATTAAATAAGAAATATTCTCAATTATATCAAACTTTTTCCAAGAAGGTAAATTAATGGAAAGGAAGGAAGGAAGGGAAACAGGGAGGAGAGGGAGAAAAGAAAGAAAACAGAAGAAAAGAAAGATGGGAGGGGAAAAGGAAGAGGAAGGGAGAAAGAAAGGGAAGAGAATGGAATTAAAAATAATAATAATAGATTGAAAGTTGTCATAATGAATCAGGATTGATAGTTTATTGATATACAAAACTCATACCTTATTCAGCTTTCGTCAGTTTTCCCCTAATGTCTCTCTTCTGTCCTACAGTATCATTAAAACTATTTCATTACATTTACTCTTATGTCTCTTTAAGCATTCCTCATGACTGGGATGTTTTCTCAGATTTTCCTTGTTCTTGGTCACATTGATATTTTCGAGGATTACTGGATATTTTGTTTGTTTGTTTGTTTTGTCTTTCATTTGGAATTTGTGTGTAATCATGTTTTAATTAATCAGGATTATACTGGGATAATGTGTTTTTTGAGAGAAAGATCACAGAGGTCATTCTTATCATGTATTAAGGGTAGATACAATTAACATGACTCATGGTTGATGCTGGGCTTCCCCTGTAGCTCAGCTGGTAAAGAATTTGCCTGCAATAAGGGAGACTTGGGTTTGATCCGTGGGTTGGGAAGATCCCCTGAAGAAGGGAAAGGCTACCCACTCCAGTATTCTGGCCTAGAGAAGTCCATGGACTGTACAAAAGAGTCAGATATCACTATGCGACTTTCACTTTCACTTTCCACTGTTGATGCTGGGGTTTCCCAGGTGGCCCTAGTGATGAAAAAACCCTCCTGCCATTGCAGGAGAGATAAGAAATAAAAGTTGAATCCCTAAGTTGGGAAGATCCCCTCAAGAAGGATACAGGCAACCCACTATAGTAATTTTGTCTAGAGAATCCTATTGGCAAAAGAGGCTGGCAGGCTACAGTCTGTAGGATCGCACAGAGTTGGACATGACTGAAGCGATTTGGCATGCACTCGTTCTTGATGATAACCTTGATCTGCCTGGCTTAAGCTAGTATTTGTCAGGGTTTTCCAATGTGAAATTACTCTTTTTTTTTTTTTTCCTCCTTTTCCATACTGTATTCTTTGGAAGAAAACAACACTCTGCAGGCTATATTTCAGGAGTTGAGAATTATGTTCCAATTCTTTAAGAATAACATATGTACAGAAATTATTTGGAATTATTCTATATCAGAGATTTGTCTATTCTCATTTATTTATTTAATAATCTGTTTATGCAGAGAAGGCAATGGCAACCCACTCCAGCACTCTTGCCTGGAAAATCCCATGGATGGAGGAGCCTGGAGAGTCCCTTGGACTGCAAGGAGGTCCAACCAGTCCATCCTAAAGGAGATCAGTCCTGAGTGTTCACTGGGAGGACTGATGCTGAAGCTGAAACTCCAGTACTTTGGCCATGTGATGTGAAGAGCTGACTCATTTGTAAAAACCCTGACGCTGGGAAAGATTGAAACTGTGAGGAGAAAGGGATGACAGAGGATGAGATGGTTGGATGGCATCACTGACTCAATGGACTTGAGTTTGGGTAAACTCCAGGAGTTGATGATGGACAGGGAACCTAGCATGCTGCTGTCCATGGGGTCACAAAGCACTGGACACAACTGAGTGACTGAACTGAACTGAACTGATGTTGTATACCTGAAATTATAATATTGTAAATCAATTATACTTCAATTAAAAAATATACAATCATAAGACAATTCAGAATTCTAAGTTAACTTTGTTTTCTTTTATATTTGATGACACTGGCTCTCAGAGCTGAAAAAGACACCTCAGAACATTAAATACTTATAAATGGAAGAATCTCAAATAATTCTTTTTTATTACATAAGTATTTTAATATTAGAATATTTAAATTTAAATATTACAAGATGTAGTCTTTTTTAGTTGTGTGAACAGGATATAAAATTGACCACCTTGACCAGTTTTCAGTGTTTAATTCAAGAGTGTAAAGTCCATTCACATTGCTGTGCAATCAATCTACAGAAATCCTTTATATCTTGCAAAGCTGAAACTTTGTTCCTATTATGCAATTCCAAATTTCCCCTCCCTCATCCCCTGGCAATGATCATTTTATTTTGTGTCACTGATTTGACCTATCCAGAACCTCAGATAAATATTTTTACTTTGCCACCAGTTAGTTTCACTGAGCATATGTCCTCAAGGATCATCCTTGTTATGGCAAGTGTCACAATTCTTAGCTTTTTAAGGCTGAATAATATTCCATTGTATGTATTTACCTCACTTTGCTTACCCATCCATTCCTTGATGGACACTTGGTTTACTCCAATCTTTTGACTATTGTGAATCTTTCGACATACTGCTGCTATGACCTTGAGAATACAAATATTTGTGACCTTGGGTTCAATTCTTTTCCATATATAGCAAAAGTAGAACTACTGGATCATACGGTAATTCTATTTTTAATTTTTTGAGGAGCTGCCATACTGTTTTCCATAACAGGTGCACCATTTTACATTCTAACCAACAAACCAACAGTGCTCAAGGGCACTTAGTTTTCCACATCCTTCTTAATACTGTTTTGTTTTTTTTTTTGATGATAAATAATCTTTCTAATTGTTATGTGGTGGCATCTCACTGTGGTTTTTGTTTTCATTTCCTTAATGATCATAGTTATTAGCAATTTTTCATGTTCTTATTACATATTTACATATCTCCTTTGAAGAAACTACTATTCAAGTATTTTGCTCATGATTTTGATCAGTTTTTTGGTTGTTGAGCTGTGGGAGTTCTTTATGTATTCTGAATATTAACCACTTATGAAAAATATAGTTTGAAAATTTGTTCTTGCATTCTATAGTTTGCCTGTGTCCTTTGATGCATGTGTTTTACTTTTAATGTATTTTATTTTTACTTTTGTTGACACAAAATTTCTCCATTCTCCATTTCAATTATTTGAAATTTTTACTTAAAATTCAGCTAATAATTTTTAACATTCTTAATATCCATTTGTTAGTTTTTCATGCTATAGTTTAACCTTAAACAACATGAGTTTAAACTGCACTTGTCCACTTATACACAGATTTTATTCACTGAGTAAGTACTGTGATACTACAAATAATCTGAGATTGGTTTAATCTGTCTATATAGAGTCACTAATATGGAGGGCAGACCATTAAGTTACATTGGATATTTTCTACTGCCCAGAGGGCTGGAGTCCCAACTTCTTCAATCATCAACCAAAATTCGATTCTGTTACTTTTTAATATTTTTATCAAGTGTATTCAAACTCAATGACTGTCTTAATTGGAAAATTTTTTAAACAGGTTAGAAATTTCTTTTTGTGTTTTACTGGGCAAAGAAAAGTTTTTACAGATGATAATATTTCTGGAGCAAAATTACATAATGATAGAAATATTTCTAAATACTTATTTTCAAAAATATTTTCTCCATGACATTTATCTTATTTTATCTTTTTTTCGAAAAGAGACCTTACTTAAAACCTTATCTTCACTTCAAAGGAATCTAGTGAATGCCCTAAGTTGAAACATGCTCAAAACATTTGTATTTTTATCCAACTGTTAGTTTTTGACATTGCAGAGATAACAATTGATTTATCAGTGATATTTGGATTGTTTTTGTTATATCATTAGGCTCGGAATTGACAGCACAATTTGGTTCAGCATTTAACAGCTCAGATAATCTAGTCACTACTACACTGGTTTGTGCTTTTCTCAAGTTATAAAAATTACCAAAATGCAACCTGAGTAAAATATCTTTTAAAATAATGTGTGTAATTATATATCAAAATATTAATACCATATATTCAATAAGTTTTCTAGTTAGATTTTTAAAAATACTAGATTAAATAATTTTGACAGCTTTATCCACCTCTTAGATAATATTAAAATTTTAATATAATCAATTTTGACATTTGTCAATTTTTTATCACTAATTTGAAAACTTTAAGAAAATTGTAGAAACAGTTTTTCACAGAGGAATTCCATGTATATGCAAATAGATTTAATCTTTTAAGTAAATAAAAATCAGTTATATCAGAATATATGTTTGATTTTTAGGATTTAAAGGGACTAGTTTTATCTAAAGCAACTTTAAATAGATAAAATAGGGGATGATTTTGGTTTTTGTCTTTAGATTCTTCCTTATTCTGATTGGGTTAAATTGAATTCTGTAGGTTGATGCCTGTCTCTGGAAATATTCTCCCCTTATTGCACTCTAATATTTTGTGAAAAATATACTATTGATAGTAGTTTCTATGAGTCAAGAGAGTTGAGTCACTGCACAGACTTCTTAGTATAGAAAACCATTCCAAAATCACATGAAAAAGATGAATTACTGGTACAGCAATTTAAAAATAAACTTTTATCTTGAAATGTTTTTAGTTTCATAAAAACTTTAAAGATGGCACAAGTAGTCTCCATATTCTGGCACTATTTCCTCAAAAGTTATCATCTTACATAAGTGTGGTAAACTTGCCCTAGTGTATCCATTAACTAGAATGTAGATTTGATCTAGGGTTCAGTAGTTTTGCTACTAATGTAGCTTCTATTCCACTATTCAGTCCAGTACACCACATTGCATTTAGTCATCATATCTCCCTAGACGTTTCCACTCTATGATAGTATCTTTTTGAGTTTTTAAGTATGTTCTTTGTAGAACATACTTAAAATTAAACTATCTAGAATTCTCTAATCTGGGGATGCCTCTTACTGGTGGGTTAAGAACTTAGTTTTATAAAGCAATTGAACCTTGTCAAATCAATGTATTCCTTTGCACAATGTAGAAGTAAAACTAGAATTCAAATAGTATGTACAAGTATATAGACTTCAAACCTGATATTCAAAACCACTGATGAGAAAGTTATAACTGTACTCAGAAACATGCATATAGCTAATTCACTTCATTGTACAATAGAAACTAACACAACATTGTAAAGCAAATATATACCAATTTCTTTAAAAAGCATGCTAAAGCAAAAAAATAAAAAGTCTGAGAAGGGAAGTGAGAGGGGACATTCTAATTTTAAGATAGATTTCAATAGGACTTTATTTTCCTCCTCAGAAATTAAACTTAGAAATGCTAAAAAGAATAACTTTGCCTTAGCTTTGCTTCAGAAAGAAAATGTCCTGCAGATTTTTTTTTAACAAGAAATTGTTATTTAGACCTCAGATAAAAATAAATCGGGGAAGACAATGGCGACCCAGTCCAGTACTGTTGTCTGGAAAAGCCCATGGACAGAGGAGCCTGGCAGGCTGCAGTCCATGCGGTGGCGAAGAGTCGGACACGATTGAGCGACTTCACTTTCACTTTTCACTTTCACGCATTGGAGAAGGAAATGGCAACCCACTCCAATGTTCTTAAATAATTACAGATAAATAAATTGTGTTTTTCCTTGTCAGTGTATTACTTATTTTGAAAGAAGCAAGCAATGACAATAGTTCTCATTTATAAACTTTATTTTGAAGTGGTATTTGAAGTCAAGCTACATAAATGTGGAATTGAAAGAATTTTAAGTGCCACCAAATTTTTTTACTATACAGATGAGGAAACTAAGCCACCAGAAGTCTTAGTGACATTGCTAACACACATCAGCAAATATCCGGTTTTCCTGACTCATAAGGAAGGAAGTAATGCTGTTTTCCTGTCTACTGAATAGACTAGGCTAATGACAGGATGTGAGAACAGAGAGCTAGTGATAGAACTTGTCCAAGCTGTTACAAATGATATTGCAGAATGTGTGAAGGCTAAAGAACCAGTTGAATACAAAATGAAATTACATCTGCAGAGAGTAGGTAGCAATTTTTGAGAGTCGAGTAATAGATGAAGAAATGAGACTTATCTTGGGTGAAGCAAACTACAAGATACAAATACTCAGGGTACATTTTTCTTCAGAATTTGAAACTGTTGTTAAATGTGACTTAGGCAGTTATGAAACAATTTTTGCCTGAACTGTGAGAAATATGGTTTACAGCTTCATATGTTAGTAGAATGCTACTGAGAAACTTCTATTCATGTTAGTCAGTCTTAGTAAACTTAATAGGTTGATGTTTAGATTGAGGGATCCCTTGAGAAAATCAGAGAACTGATAGAATAAGTATTTTTCATGACTGACATCATACAATTGTGACCTGGTCTCATAATATGAAGCAGATCTTTCTGAAGCTAATTCAGTCACACTTGCCACCAAATGCTTGGATTGGAAAGATGGAATGTAAATACTTCCAATTATTTTGAAGTCATTCTAATGAAGAAGAAATGCTAAGGAGGAAATATACACGCAACCAAACACTACAATTAATTCAAGTGCAAGGGAAGGTAAAGAAAATGGATTCATTTGACTATCCATAAGGGACTGTCCACTATCCAATTTGGGATTATCCATAAGAAAGCTGGCATCCCAAATCAGTCCAGAGAGAAGTTAAACTTTATATATTCTCTATCTAATTACAAGGGCATTTCAGGCTAAGGACAAAACTCCCAAGAAGATACCAAAAAATACTTGTCCATGCAAATCAGTAGTTTTTTGGGAGGGGAGAAAACATGGTATGATTCAGAAATAACTTAACACTCTTCATTTCTTACCCTAAAAACATGAATATTCTTGGTATTTTTTTAAGAATAACTGTATGAAATTAAACATTGTTATCATAGTTTCTTCATAATGTCTCAGGAAAAAAGATATTTATGAGTATGATTTCAGCTGGACTTGGAGGACTTCTTCAGTGTACTTTTCCTTTTCACCAAAGATGATTATTTGTGTGTACATTTTCACCATATTATGCCCTATTCATGTTCACTAAATAATATATAGTTTTTTGCATTATTCAAAAATTGTAGGTAAATGGTACTATATTGTAAATATCCTTTTAATAACTTGATGTTTTCACAATACATATCTACAATTTCATGAGGCTGATACATGTAGCTCTAAATTTGATTTCACCAAATTTTTATCTCTTGATTTTATAATTACCTTGTTTAAGGACTTCAGATTATTTTAAATTTTTGTATTAAAAACACTGGATGTTTTTCTATGTGTTGCTTCATACTCATAAACACTTTGAATTTTGTAAATTTCATGGGTTAGAAGTCATACTTCATTCTCTTTATTTTTAACCTCTTTTTAATCATAAATTTAGACATGATTCCATGTTTATACTCTACTAGGTATCCTCTTATATGAATACTTTGTTCATGTCTCTTATTTATATATTGCCATTAATGTTTGTATTGATTTACAATTTCTTCCTAAGTTTTATTTCTAGTTCTAGTTTCTATTGCTCCATGGTAAACCACTCTAAAACTTAGTAACTGAAAACAACAATTGATTTCTCTGGGTCACATAGGTAAACTGGACTAAGCTAGAGAATCCTTTGTTCCCTAAGCTATAGTTGAAGTTATGCAGCTGCATTTAGCTGAGAGTTTGGCTAGACGAAGACTTAGGGAAAGATGATGAGATAACATGGCTGTCAAGACGTATGAAATTTCTGAGATTTTACCCTACTCGGACACTAAAAGTTTGCCTACCAGTTTTCAAGTTCTATAATACTGTAAGTAGCTTTTAATTAATTTCATTCCATGTAATTAAATAAGAAATATTCTCAATTATATCAAACTTTTTCCAAGAAGGTAAATTAATGGAAAGGAAGGAAGGAAGGGAAACAGGGAGGAGAGGGAGAAAAGAAAGAAAACAGAAGAAAAGAAAGATGGGAGGGGAAAAGGAAGAGGAAGGGAGAAAGAAAGGGAAGAGAATGGAATTAAAAATAATAATAATAGATTGAAAGTTGTCATAATGAATCAGGATTGATAGTTTATTGATATACAAAACTCATACCTTATTCAGCTTTCGTCAGTTTTCCCCTAATGTCTCTCTTCTGTCCTACAGTATCATTAAAACTATTTCATTACATTTACTCTTATGTCTCTTTAAGCATTCCACATGACTGGGATGTTTTCTCAGATTTTCCTTGTTCTTGGTCACATTGATATTTTCGAGGATTACTGGATATTTTGTTTGTTTGTTTGTTTTGTCTTTCATTTGGAATTTGTGTGTAATCATGTTTTAATTAATCAGGATTATACTGGGATAATGTGTTTTTTGAGAGAAAGATCACAGAGGTCATTCTTATCATGTATTAAGGGTAGATACAATTAACATGACTCATGGTTGATGCTGGGCTTCCCCTGTAGCTCAGCTGGTAAAGAATTTGCCTGCAATAAGGGAGACTTGGGTTTGATCCGTGGGTTGGGAAGATCCCCTGAAGAAGGGAAAGGCTACCCACTCCAGTATTCTGGCCTAGAGAAGTCCATGGACTGTACAAAAGAGTCAGATATCACTATGCGACTTTCACTTTCACTTTCCACTGTTGATGCTGGGGTTTCCCAGGTGGCCCTAGTGATGAAAAAACCCTCCTGCCATTGCAGGAGAGATAAGAAATAAAAGTTGAATCCCTAAGTTGGGAAGATCCCCTCAAGAAGGATACAGGCAACCCACTATAGTAATTTTGTCTAGAGAATCCTATTGGCAAAAGAGGCTGGCAGGCTACAGTCTGTAGGATCGCACAGAGTTGGACATGACTGAAGCGATTTGGCATGCACTCGTTCTTGATGATAACCTTGATCTGCCTGGCTTAAGCTAGTATTTGTCAGGGTTTTCCAATGTGAAATTACTCTTTTTTTTTTTTTTCCTCCTTTTCCATACTGTATTCTTTGGAAGAAAACAACACTCTGCAGGCTATATTTCAGGAGTTGAGAATTATGTTCCAATTCTTTAAGAATAACATATGTACAGAAATTATTTGGAATTATTCTATATCAGAGATTTGTCTATTCTCATTTATTTATTTAATAATCTGTTTATGCAGAGAAGGCAATGGCAACCCACTCCAGCACTCTTGCCTGGAAAATCCCATGGATGGAGGAGCCTGGTAGTCTGCAGTCCACGAGGTCGCTAACAGTCAGACAGGACTGAGCGACTTCCCTTTCACTTTTCACTTTCATGCACTGGAGAAGGAAATGGCAACTCACTCCAGTATTCTTGCATGGAGAATCCCAGGGATGGGGGAGCCTGGTGGGCTGCCGTCTATGGGGTCGCACAGAGTCGGACACGACTGAAGCGACTAAGAAGCAGCAGCAGCAGCAGCAGCAATATGTTTATGTCAGTGTAAAGTGAAGTGAAGTCGTTCAGTCGTGTCCGACTCTTCGCGACCCCATGGACTGCAGCCTACCAGCCTCCTCCGTCCATGAGATTTTCCAGGCAAGAGTACTGGAGTGGGGTGCCATTGCCTTCTCCAACTAATTCACTAGTTTAGTATGCAATAAAATAACAGAGGCTTTGAATAAGTTAAACTGGCTATGTCAGTATAGATTCAGGAATTTTTATTCTTTGGGTTATAATCCAGTACTTCTTTGTTTTCTTGCTCAAATTGTTCCAGTTTTAGCTATCGGGAGCATTCTCCTTTGGCTTTTGTATCCCTTTGACATATTGTATCATTGGTGGCTATGGAAATTTGTGAGGTGAAGGGAGCTTTATTTCTGCCACTACAAGATATTACAGTCTCCTACTGTATAGTTTTTGATTCACTCCTGGAATCAGCTAATTCTCCAAGGAATCTTGGTTTCTTTTATTGGATAATAGTATTAAAAACCAAGCTCTGGATGCTAAGTTTACTCATTGTTACTGAGGTATAGTTTAATCATTCACTTGATATATGCATATATATTTCTATATATGAAAATTGTATCTATATTAATCTAAACATAAGTTCTTACTAATGTCTCTAACTCTGACCCTGATACCATATTCTAACCTCCTATTTCTTGTCTTTTTCTTTTTTTTCTTCGCTACACAGCTTGTGGGATCTTAGTTCCACATCCAGAAATCAAACCAATATTCCCTGAAATGGAAGCATAGAGTCTTAACCACTGAACCATGAAGGAAGCCCTTTCTTGCCTATCTTTGACCTCCCCCTAAAGCAGAGAAAAATCTGGCTCCCGTTATTCACCATCCACTTACACACTTATATGCTTTTTCAGTTTCAATCTAAAATTATAAAAGTATCAGAAATGTTAACCTCTGTCTCCTTGGGACACAAATTTATCAAATAAGATATAGTGATTATTTATAATTCTGTTAATCCTTAGTCTTATACACCCCACTCATTTCCAAAGTTACTTATCAGCATCTTCCACCAGCCTCATCCACTTCAGTGAGAGGGTTTCATTACTTTTTAAATATATGTGGTTTCTTTGGTCACATCTGCATTTTAAACTGGGATTCTCTGACTTCTCAAGTTTGCTTTAATTTGCATACATTAAAGTTTACTTTTTGTATGGTGAAGTTCTATGGATTTTGAAAGATATTTAATACCTTGAATATACCATTCTATCATACAGAACCACTTCAACGTTTTGGAAACAGTCTGTGCTTCATCTATTCAGTCTCCTCCATCCATCTTCTGCTGTAAACTGCCATCATCTCTGATTTCCATACCATTGCCATAATTTGCCTTTTCCGGGCACCGAAGAATTGATGCTTTTGACCTGTGGTGTTGGAGAAGACTCTTGAGAGTCCCTTGGACTGCAAGGAGATCCAACCGGTCCATTCTGAAGGAGATCAGCCCTGGGATTTCTTTGGAAGGAATGATGCTAAAGCTGAAACTCCAGTACTTTGGCCACCTTATGCTAAGAGTTGTCTCATTGGAAAAGACTCTGATGCTGGGAGGGATTGGGGGCAAGAGGAGAAGGGGACGACCGAGGATGAGATGGCTGGATGGCATCACGGACTCGATGGACGTGAGTCTGAGTGAACTCTGAGAGATGGTGATGGGCAGGGAGGCCTGGCGTGCTGCGATTCATGGGGTCGCAAAGATTTGGACACGACTGAGCGATTGAACTGAACTGAACTGAACTGAAAGTCTATAGCATTTTTAGACAGTTTCCTTTCTCTTAGTCTTCTCTTGATAATCCACACTTAAGATTCATCCATATCTTTTTCTAGATTGATAACTAAATTATATTTGTTGCTGAAGAATATAGTATTTGTGTACCATGGTTTATCATTCACCTATTGAAAGACATCATGGGTTGTTTCAGTTTTTGATGATTTTGAATAGCATTATTTTCAAAATTTATGTGCAGGTTATGGTGTGGAAGTAAGTTTTCAAAAATATGAGTAAAATCTTGGATCACAGTTGCTGGATATTTTGTTTAGTAAGGAACTGCAAAACTATCTTCCAATGTGGTTGTATAATTTCACACCTCTACCAGCAATTAGTAAATATCTGTTGCTCCTACTCAAGGGTGTTTATATTTCCAGATTTTGGATTATCACCATTCTAATAGTTGTATAGTACTTCTCATTGCCTTATTAATTTGCAATTATCCAATAACAAATGATATTAAGCCTTTTTTCATATGATTATATAACATCTGTATATCTTTGGTAAGGTGTTTGTTCATATTTTTTGCCCATTTTTTAATTGACTTAATTTTGTTCTGTTGAATTTCTGTTGTATATTTTGGATACATATTTTTATTACGTAGGTGTTTTTCAAATAATTTCTCCCAGTCTTCATTTAATTTGTCTTTTGAGTCTCTTAACATCTTTCAAAAAGCAGAAACTTCTAATTGTGATAAACTCAAACTTAATTCTGGCAGATCTAGACTATGACTCTCTGGATTTGCTGATTCTCCAGATTTCTGGCGGCTTTCCTAGTGGCTCAGAAGGCAAAGAATCTGCCTGCAGTGCAGGATGGCAATTTATTCTGTAAACTCGGTGCTTTAATGGATACATGAAATGGTGTTGCTCTTCAATTTACTCAGAATTTTCTTGTTTTAAAAAAATAATTGAAGGAATTCCCGGTTGTCCAGTGGTTAGGACTTGGCACTTTCACTGCACCAGGTTCAACCCCTGGTTAGGAAGCTAAGACTGCACAAGCTATGCAGAGCAGCCAAAAAAAAAAAGAGAGAGAGAGAGAGAGGGAGAGAGAAGAGGATTGCTGACACCCAAGTTCTTCACAAGTTGAAGCTAAAAGTGGAAACAAATTTTATGCATTTGTATTTAAAATTCAAATCAAGGTAATTTTTAAAGCATCTTTTACTGGTAGGAGATTGTGATGAATTAAAGAGAGGGTAAAATGTTTTAAAATATAAAGTTCTAATAATAACTCTAATATTCTTAGTGAAAAGTAAAATTATCTGATATGATCTGTGTTTTTAAAGTGGTGGTAAAAAACCTAAATTAATGAGAATGCTTGGAAACTGTCTCTGTAGATAGTCTGAACTTCTTTCTGTTAACCTTAAGAGCATGGCTTTATTTTATACTATGTGTTTACTTGCCCATAGATGTATGATGAAAATTCTTATATACTTTGTACTCATATTTTTCTTCTTGTACATGTGTTGATGTACACAATTTTACTTATTTCCACTCATAGATATTTGTCTTCACAAAGAAACTTAAAACTGAAGCCATTCCATAAAATTAACATTCTTGGTTAATCTCTAAGAATAATCGGATTTCACCTGAAGAATTATGTTAATTTACCTACTCAGTATGAACACTTTCTGTACACCAGCAAGAATCTGATAAAACTATAATGAGGCTCATGGGATTTAATATTACAGATAATATAAGTATGCCACTTTTCCCTTCTAAGCAAATAGATATCTAGTGATCAAAAGTAGAACAAATATTTGTCATAAAAGGGTTGTTATGAGTAATAATAGAAAAATCATTCTGCAAATATTTTACTATTATATACAGTTCAGACAATCATAAAACTTTTTAGATAAATGAGGACAATTCTGGATAGTGAACTGTGATACCTTCTAATAATTATGCTGGTACAACAGGCATAACCAGAAAGTGACCCATGTACATTGGGATGTGTTGTCATTCTATGCAGAGTACCATGATGTTTTCATTTTAACTCTGTCATTAGTCATTTTAAATTTTATTTTTGCAGGACAATTTTTTATGTATCTTACCTACTGATTACTGTTTACCAGTTTAATTTTCATATTAAGAGAAAAACAAGCTTCTATTTTTTCAGGTATCGATTGTAGCCACATAACGGGCCACCATTGGATACCTTAACAGCTCTCTGCCTCTCTCTTGCTCTGTGGTTTCCTAACCCGCTATGATTTACAACTTGTTATACACTTTTATTTTTCCTTCTTTTTTTAAAATCTGCTTAAGAATTAGAATTTTTCTAAGATGGTCTGTGTTATTGATATTAGGGGTAAAGGTAACATTTATGCAGCAATTATTTGATAACATATACTGTAATTGTCAGGATTGGGCCAGACTCTGGGTATGCATCATTGACCAGCACATGCATGGTGTCCACTCTCACTGAAAAGAATTCACTAATGTACATCTTTGGAGTGGTTCATTGATAGTGTTATTAAATAAATAGTCCTCTCTCTTGAAATTTTCTTTATCAAAGTCATATTTTTTCAAATAGTCACATGCTATTCTACAAAATATCATTGTAAAATAACAATCTTAAAACAATTTCTGGCACATATTAGGAACTCTGCAAATAATTATTCAGTGATGGAATGAGTGCATAAAATTCAGTAACTCTTAGGTATTTGTGTATATCTATTTCATATGATAAGTGAACTGTAACTGAACTAAGTAAATAATTCTAGCCACCTGACTATAATTGGAAGATAGCTTGAGTTTCAACTAAATTTTGTGTCTTTTGTCCTTTTTCACCCTCAGTAAACAAGGTAGTGTGGAGAAAAATAACGTAAAGTTAAAAATTACATGGATATGGTCTTAATATGAATTAAATAGAACACATTCACAATAGAGATGCCAACAGCACTTGTCTTCCATATCAAAATGTAAGAAACCCCAGTTAATAAAATTCCATATTTCATGAACTGCAGATGTCAACTATAAGCTGCATCATATGTTATGAACATTAAGAAAGAAAAAATGCTGATGTGTAAACCATTACTTACTTTTTTTTCAGTTTTATTCTTATCAAGAGTTTTTTTTTACAATTACTGAGATAGTTCTTTCAATTGTGCATAATTCTTGTTTTTATATACAATATGAGCAAAATAAGTTGGTTCATATGTTCATAAAACTTCTGTGTGTCCAAAGGTGATTTTTCTGAATTTATTTTTGATTCATAATAATCACTAAATCACAACATACAACACTGGTCACTGTGTTGTCAAGATATTGATGATACAGCATATCATAAGAATGTTCCATAGTTTACTTCCAAATCACAGATGCCTATTTTATACATTTTTAATGCTGGTGCATTTTTGCACCAGCTGGTGCATAATTCTGGTTCTACTGAGGAATTTAAGGTTTTCATACCACAGCCAGGGCTCTCATTCCTTTCTCAAAGAAGCTTTAAATCTTTCACCAAAGTAAAATACATCTCAGTTTCAGAGATATCTAAATGTGTTTATGTAAGTGAATGTGTTTCCTTTATATTCATAAATATATATTTATGTAGTTGATATATATATGCATATATGCATGTATATATTTTATATCTTACTGCAATGAAATGTATACACTAAAAAAATAAAATAGTATGAATTTCTTCAGTTACTATTAGTGTGAATAATGCAGAAAGTTTCACCTCAGTGTACAGTATTGAATGATTAGTTTCAGAAGGACAAGTTCTGTTGTTTAATTGCAAATTTATGTGCTTATTTAATGTAATCTTTAGATAGGAAAATTTCAAATTTTTCTAAAATACACTGAAAAGTATACCATATTTTAGATTATCCAGAGGAAAGCTTAAGTATTGTGTTACTTGTTTATTTGTGTGCCATAATAAAACTGATTTTAATATAAGCTTATTGCAAACAGAAGAAAAAAGTCCCATTTTGTAGCATTAGTTTTTTATTTCCTATCTACTTGGCCACATGAAATTTGGGTGCCTGTAAAGGCAGGATAATAACTAATCCTCTTTGGTGTTTAGCATCACTTAATCCTTTTTGGTACTTATCCTATTAACATTTTTTTCTCTTGTATTTAAATGCCAGTGCAGAGCACTCAAATTACTTGCATTTATTTCCATGCTTCTGAATTTCCTAGTTAGAGAAAGTACCTTCAGAAACATTTGATTAAATATATCCATTTATCTGAGTCTATATTCATTTTCAAGTGCTTTTTCTAGTTTAATGATTTTGCCTTGGTTATTTTCAGCTACCAGTTTATATTTACCATTATTTTGTAACTGTAGAATTCACCTGCAATGTAATATAAGCTATTTAACTGAGCTCCCAAAAATTTTTTATAAAACTTTTGCATACTTTTAGATTTTAGTTAAAACCCTACTCTAAGTATGTGAATTCTTAAAGCACATTACTAGGCATTACTTATATTAAAGGATATAAACCATTAAATCTTACCTTTCGAAAAACTCTATTAGTCAGATCAAGCTAAGCTATGCTGCATTAACTAGCATTCACAAAATCACAATGGTTTTGAAAAATATAAGCTTATTTCTCACTCATAAGTTATGCTCATCATGGGTTGGCAGGAGAGTTTGTTTCAGCTGGACTTGTACTTCAACATAGAGGAGTTGGGATGTAGCAAGTCATACCTGTCTTTTAAGATTTTAGTCTCAAAATATCACATTACATTTCCTTCTTGTTTCCTTCCCCTAAGGAAATCATGGGGATAGCAAATCATCTCAAGGTGGTTGGGGAAGTACAATTTTGCTATGTATCAGGAAGAGAAGAGGGCATATTTGTAACCTGCCCTAACAACTTCTAACATTCACTTTAATGCACCTTTCCTTTAAAGGAACACAGAATAACTTCATAATAAAAATCAAGATGCTCAGGTGCTAGTATATCTAACTTTCTTTTGAAAAGGAAATGAAGAATAGCGAATGGTTGGTGTTATAATTATTTTAGTTTATATATAAGAAAGAAATTATTATATGTATATGATTTGAATATCTATATATTTACACATATGTGTGTATGTTGTTGTTCAGTTGCTAAGTCATATCTAACTCTTTGGGACTTCGTGGACTGAAGCATCCCAGTCTTCCCTGTCCTTCACTCTCTGCTGGAGTTGCCTCAAACTCATGTCCATTGATTAGGTGATGTTTATCTAACCACCTCACCTCACCCTCACCTCCTTCTCCTCCTGCCCTCAATCTTTCCCGGCATCAGGGAGGGTCTTTTCTAATGAGTCAGCTCTTCCCATTAGGTGGCCAAAGCTTCAGCCTCAGCATCAGTCCTTTCAATGAATATTCATGTTTATGAATATATAAAGAGTAGTCCCATAGTGCATTTGTATATTATGTAATTAAATACTTCAATGAACTTAGTGTATAAGTATCTTTATTCTCCTACTCTATTTTAATTCAGGAAGAAACTTAGAATATTTAAGTAAACTTTTCTAAATTACATGGTTAATATGTAATTATGTTGAAATTTAGTTTCATTAATTCCTGGTTTTCTAACTACATGTTGTCTGTTAGGAAAAGTATCATTTAGATAAATGAGGAGACATTTGATTTTGATTTTTAAAATTATTGTTTCTCCTATTATCTACCTTTATGTGAGACTCAAACATAAAATTTTACAAGTTGGGCATTTTTCTGGTAGAGTGAGATTAAAAACTTGACAAATAACCTCTCTATAAAGTAATCATGAAACTGGACACAAGTGTCAAAAATAAACTCAGGGCTCTGGAAATAGACAAAAGGTATACAGCAAACTAATAAGTATTTATTCATTTAAATCTATTGAAGTTGAGGACAAATCTACTGATTACATGGAAAAAAGAAAAGTTATATACAGAAGAAAGAGCTTCCTAGGTTGCTCAGTAGTAAAGAATCAGCCTGTCAATGCAGGAGACAACGGTTCCATCTCTGGGTTGGGAACGAATTGGCAACCCACTCCAGTATTCTTGCCTGGGATACCATGGAGAGAGGAGCCTGGCAGGTTACAGTGCATGGGGTTGCAAAAAGCAAACATGACTTAGCAGCTAAACAAAAACAATACAGAGGAGAATTTTCAGATGGAGTTAGTGATTGGAATGATTACACAAACCAAACAATACCAAAGAATTTGGGACAGCAAAATTCCAAGGTGCCAACACCTTGATTTCAAAATTCTGGCATCCAGACACTGAGTGAACTAAATTCTGTTGTTCTAAGCCACCATTTTTATAATTATTTATCCCAGGACTCTAAGAAAATTAAGAAAAATATCAATATTTTTTAAAAAGTCAATTGTATCTATTATCTAGAAATAAATAATCCAAAACTAAAATTAAGCATCCAATTCCATATATAAAGGGAAAAAAAGAAAATATTTAAGAAAAAATAGTAAAAGCAGTACATGACTTATAAAATTAAAAATATAAAACATTTCTGAGAAAAATAAAGATCTAGACAAACTGAGAGACATACCATGCTCATTCAGAAAACTAAGATCATTGCATCTGGTCCTATCACTTTATGGCAAATAGATGGAGAAACAGTGGAAACAGTGACAGACCTTATTTTTTGAAATTAAAAGATGCTAGCTCCTAGAAAGAAAAGCTATGACCAACCTAGACAGCTTATTAAAAAGCAGAGACATTACTTTGCCAACAAAGATCTGTCTAGTCAAAGCTTTGGTTTTTCCAGTAGTCCTGTATGGATGTGAGAGTTGGACTATAAAGAAAGCTGAGTGTCGAATAACTGATGATTTTGAATTGTGGTGTTGGAGAAGACTCTTGAGAGTCCCTTGGACTGCAAGGAGATCCAACCAGTCCATGCTAAAGGAAATCAGTCCTGAATATTTATTGGAAGGACTGATGCTGAAGCTGAAACTCCAATACTGTGGCCACCTTACGCAAAGAACTGACTCATTTGAAAAGACCCTAATGCTGGGAAAAATTGAAGGTAAGAGGAGAAGGGGATGAGACAGGGTGAGATGATTGCATGGCATCGCTGACTCAATGAACATGAGTTTAAGTAAACTCCAGGAGTTGGGATGGACAGAGAGGTGTGGCATGCTGCAGTCCATGGTGTTGCAAAGAGTCATACATGACTAAGCGACTGAACTAAACTGAACCATGCTCATGGGACAAGAAGATTCAAAATGGTAATTCTCCCTAAGTTGATATATCTATCTCTGTCAAAGTTAGTTTTTTGTTTGTTTGTTTTTGTTTTCATAAAAATTGACAAGTGAATTCTAAAAATATATGAAAGTCAAAGGATCAGACATAACCAAAATAATTTTAGAAAACTAAAATTTATATGACTGTTCCAGTCTATAACAATAAAAGGAGAAGGCAATAGCCACCCAATCCAGTACTCTTGCCTGGAAAATCCCATGGAATGAGGAGGCTGGTAGGCTGCAGTCCATGGGGTTGCGAAGAGTCGAACATGACTGAAGCAACTTAGCAGCAGTAGCAGCAACATAACAATAAAAATAANCACCCAATCCAGTACTCTTGCCTGGAAAATCCCATGGAATGAGGAGGCTGGTAGGCTGCAGTCCATGGGGTTGCGAAGAGTCGAACATGACTGAAGCAACTTAGCAGCAGTAGCAGCAACATAACAATAAAAATAATGTGGTCTTGGTGTAAGAGTTGTCATATAGATTATATAAATCTATGTAATAGAATTCAGAGTCCTGATAGAAGCTTTTTTGTATCTTCAGTTTACTTTTTTAAAACTTTTTATTTTATGTTGGATGCATCTTCAATTTATTTTTGACAAAGATGTTGAGGCAATTATTTTCAATAAGGGACACTTGAATACCTCATATTATATACATATGTTAAGTTATTCAGTTAATAGACTTGTTTCCAAGTTATGTGAAGAACACTTAAAAACTCAGTAATAAGATGACAACATAATTTAAAAATTAATAACAAATTCAAATAGATATTTTTCCAAAAGAAATCACCAAAGAAATTATACAAATGGCAAATAAGCACATAAAAAATGTTTAAAGTCATTATTATTAGGAAAATGAAAATTAGACACACAGTAACATACCACTGGAGAAGGCAATGGCACCCCACTCCAGTACTCTTTCCTGGAAAATCCCATGGATGGAGGAGAAGCCCTCTAGAGTAGTTATAATTTGATAGACAACAAGTGTTGGCAAGGATGTTGAGAAACGAACCTTCACACATTGCTGGTGGGAATGTAAAATGGTTGTATTGGTTTATTACAAATGTAGCAAATTACCAAAAATAGATCGACAACACATACTTATTATTTTTCAGTTCTTTATGTCAGAAGTTCAATATGGGTTTCATTAGGCTTAGACTAAAGTTTTGGCAGGGCTGGCTTTCTTTCATGGACTTTTAGGGAGAATATATTTCCTTGCTCATTCAAATGTTGGCAAAATTCAGTCCCAAGCCGTTGTAGCACTGAGGCCTTTGTTTTCTGCTGGCTGTCAGCTGGGGCAGGGTGGGATTGGGGGTGGGATACTGGGATGGGAAAGTGGGAATCCTTACATTCTAGAAGTCTCTTCAATTCTTGCACATAGTTCCCCTCAACCCTACATCTCAAAACCAGCAAAAAGGAACTGAAACCTCATGTTGCCATATCTCTACTTCCTGCTTCTGCCTCTTTCCTTCCATTCATGAGGATCCTTCTTAACACTGGGTAATCATGGATAAGCCCAGATATTTTTCCCTTACTACCTTAATTTCCTTTTCCCATGTGATACAGTATAGTCACAGGCTGTCTCTTATACACATCTAGATGTGTATAAGAGACAGCCTGTAGACTGTAGCCTACCAGGCTCCTCATCTTAACACTGGGTAATCATGGATAAGCCCAGATATTTTTCCCTTACTACCTTAATTTCCTTTTCCCATGTGATACAGTATAGTCACAGGTTCCAGAGGTTAGAACACAGACATCTTTGGGGAATAGATACTCTTTTCTTACCACAACGGTACATCCTCTTAGGAAAGTAGTTCTTAAAAAGAGTTAAACTTCATATGTGACATGGAAATTTTCCAACTAGGATTCTATCTGAAAGATGAAAATATAATGTCACAGAAAAGCCATTTCCTAAATGTTCTTAGCAGTGTTGTTCATAATAACTCAAAACTGAAAAAAATCAAAAAGTTCAGCTGGTGAATGAACAACCCAAATGTAGTAAATCCATACAATGGAATACTGTTCATTAAGGGAAAGAAACAATACATGATGCAACAAGAAATGAAGCTCAAACACATTGTCGTAGTTAAAAACTCCAGACATACAAGGTTATAGTCTATACTATTATGACAAATCCATAGAAATTTTAAAAACTTTAGAGACTAAAATCATATCAAGGGTTGCCTGATTCTTAGGGCAGAGGGGATTGACTAAAAGTGAGCATGAAGAAATTTTTTGAATGATAATGTTTAAAAGCTGCATTATGGTGAGTGCCACAAAACTGTGTGGACTTACTAAGAATCATTGAATTGTACATATACAATGGTTAGATTTTATGGGTGTAAATTATGATTTAGTATAGGTGCTAACATTCTCCTTTTATAAATTCATATTTCACAAGTAAGCTGCTGCTGCTGCTTCTGCTAAGTCGCTTCAGTCGTGTCTGACTCTGTGCGACCCCCATAGATGGCAGCCCACCAGGCTCCTCTATCCCTTGGATTGTCCAGGCAAGAACACTGGAGTGGGTTGCCATTTCCTTCTCCCACAAGTAAGCTAGCATTGTTTAGAGAACACTCCCATTATTAGCTAATTCATTATTTCTAAAATTTTGAAATTTAGCATTGCCACCTCCAAAATGTCTACCATCTCCCTCAGAGGACTCCCAAGGACAGTGAAATCCCATTCCCCATGATTAAAAAATTCTTCACCCATGGCCCAACCCATCCCAAGCATATTTCACTGATAGCATCCAAACCTTGCACTTTAACCATAGAGAAGTCAAGTCAAGAGCAAGTTTATCTCTGTTCCACTGAGCATAATTTTTGAGCTAGGAATTTTAAGATTGGGTTACTCAGTCTTACCCAACGTTGTTATCAGAATCAGATGGAACAATGGATGAAAAATATCCAACACAGTACCTGGCATATTCTACATATTTAACAAATTTTAAGCAGTCTTCCCTTTTCTACAAGAGAACTTCATTGTTTATGTTTCATTTTCAGTCATTTCAGTTTTCAGCAAATATGAAAAAGAGTTCTCCATTAATGTGTTGGATCTGTAGTTTATTCCATGGACATACAATATTTATCCATCTCAGTCTCTAAGCAAACATCATACGGTCCCAGAACAGTGGACAACCTGTATGATAAAAACAGAGATGGTACATCCTCCAAACCAGGGCAAACACAATTGAATCAGCTATTAAGTGACAAAGAGATAAAGACAAACAAATGGGCAAGAAGAAAATCATGATTATAGCAAGCTACAAGAATTAATGATACAGCAAATCTAATATTCATTTTTATAGAATACTTTAACATTCCAATTTTATAAAATAAATGCAAAGAAATATAAACCTAAGAGGATTGAATGAATTGGAGTAGTTCACCAGGTTAGTGGGGCTTCCCTGGTGTAAAGAATCCACTTACAGTGTGGGAGACCTGGGTTCGATCCCTGGATTGGGAAGATCTGCTAGAGGAGGGCATGGCAACTCATTCCAGTAATCTTGCCTGGAGAATCCCCATGGACAGAGGAGCCAGGTGGGCTTCAGTCCTTGGGGTTGCAAAGAGTCAGACATGGGTCAGCAACTAAGCACAGCACACCAGGTTAGTGATAAGGTAATAAATGGGCTTCGTGGGTGGCCCTAGAGATTAAGAACCCACCTGCCATTGCAGGAGACAAAAGAGACATAGGTTTGATCCCTAGGTTGGGAAGATCCCATGGAGGAGGGCACAGCAACCCGTTCCAATATCCTTGTCTGGAAAATCCTATGGACAGAGGAGCCTAGTGGGCTACAGTCCATGGGGTTGCAAAGAATCAGACATGGCTAAAATGACAGCGTGCACAGAGAGCCCAGAGTTAGAAAACTTCCTATGTTCCGTGTTCTGCATGGAGAATATTGTGAAAACTACAAGTGAAGATAACAAAATTTAGCTATGTTCAGGATTGTAGCCTCCGACTTCATACTCTTCACGTAAAAGCTCAGCAGAGTATCATTGCAGCTCTGGGAAGGCAATCACTAATTAAATAAAGCCCTGCTCATCTGAGATGGACATGGCTGAAATACCAAGCAGTAAACTTTCCCTGTCTGTGCCTTAGCTCTTTAAGTGCCAATGAACATGAAAAATCACAAACTTCAATTGTTTTTTTTATTTTTATTTTATTTTTTTTTCCTTTCCTGAGGCTCAGCTGCACTAAGTGGAAAGTGAGGCCAGAAGAGAGAACACAAGTCTCAGAGTCAAAACACATGTGTTGTATTTCTCGTAACATCTACAAGGGTTTTTCAAAAATAGAAAACTAAAACTATGAATACTATACATAGTACTTTAAAATTATATATAGTGTCTACTGTATTCTTGGCATTTAAATTTAACGTCCACAATCTAAAAGGCAGGTATTAACCCACCCCATTTTAGAACTAATGAAATTGATATGCTAAAAATTAAATAATTTGACCAGTATCAAGATCACACAGTAAAGGCAGGAGCCTAAATTCATTCCCAGACTGGATTCCCTTCTCTGAACTGTTATACGATTACCTCCATATATATATATATATGCATACATACACTTGAGTTTCCCCAGGTGTCTCAGTGATAAAGAATCTACCTGCCAAGTAGGAGATGCTGGGGATGTGGATTTGATCTCGCATCCCCAGCATCTTCTCCAGGATCAGGAAGATCATCTGGAGGAGGAAAAAGCAACCCATTCCATTATTCTTACCTGGGAAATCCCATGGACAGAGGAACTTGAGTGAAAGAATTTATATTTTTCTCAATATTAAGAAGTTATTGCCATACTATTGATTTAAAGTACGCAAATTTTGTTGATTCATAATTATTTTCAGTGTGCATACATTTTGCTTCTATCTGTGGCTTTATTTTCCAAGCCCATAATTAGAAGTTAATAATAGGATCCCCTCTAAGTAGATTCAGTTCAGTTCAGTTCAGTCGCTCAGTCGTGTCCGACTCTATTTATTTCACTAAGCAAAAAAAAAAAAAAAAAGTTTCTGTATTATTTCCACCAAAGAAGGTTTACAACTCAGATTTTTTTCTAAGGCATCTAGTAACAAACTTCCAGGGCAAGCAAAAGCTATTGAACTGCCATTCTTATTCTCGTTTATCTTCATAAACAAGAATAAAATCCTAGGCTGAGTTTTAATTAAGATCTCTTACATGGCCCTTGTTCTATCTTTGTCCTTAACATCTATCGAACCAAAAGTTTTCAAAAAATATTTTTCACTTTTATGTATCAAATGACACAACTTTTTTATGATCTAACACTATAAATATTATATTTTCCATTTTTCTAAGTAAAAAGGAGTCTGTTGATTTTATGTATTGTAATGAAATGTGAAAATGTTTATTACTCTATTGTGTTCCACTCTTCGTGACCCCATGAACTATAGCCCATCAGGCTCCTTGTCCATGGAATTCCCCAGCTAGAACACTAGAATGGGTTGCCATTTCCTTCTCCAGGGTATCTTCCCAACCCAAGAATCAAATCCAGGGATTGAACCCAGGTCTCCTGCATTGCAAGCAGTTTATTTACCCCAATCCCACCTGGGAAGCCCTATGTATTGGAATGCATATTTAATTTTAAAAAATACTTTAAAAAATTGCTCAAGGCTAAGTGTTCTGTGGCAGAATTCTTTCACATAACAATAACATGGTAGAGCTGAATGAGGATTCCCATTCACTTCTTTTACTCATAAAATAAAAATCTATCACTAATGAATAATGACATATATACTTTAAGAAGTACTTTGAAGTACCTCTTAAATTCATAGATCTATTGACAAATTATTCTAGTAGAATATAAAATATGAAAGACATTTAACAAAATTTTATGTTTTCAGTAAAAATGTTATAACTTGTTTCAAAGTTTTAATACAACTTGCAACTGAAGTTTTAAGTATAATCATGAGATTATTTCCAAGTGACAACATTTATATTGTATGTGTGGCAGATAAAAATTATTGCTGAGTATCAAGTACATATGAGCCTAGAGAGAAAAATAAAGCTGGAAGAAAAATTGTAATGTTGGTTTGATAGTATAGCCTACTACTATAAAACCATAAATTAGACAAGTATTTTTAGTTCCACCAAAATATTTTACATTCTTATGTTTCTTATGTGGTATTTTCCATTTTTAATTCTTGCACACATAGCTTACTCTTACAGTAATCTATGAGCTCTCCATAAAGGCCTAATTCTCCAGTATAATTAAGAATTGTCTATATTTGTAGAGAAGCCATAACTGTGCAAGTCTAAATTTTAAAATATTCTCTGTAACAAACATCTGCTAATGCAAATCTGTTATGAAAATGCCTAGCAGTAGACAAAAGCCATTAGAAACACATTTTTTCTAATTTTCCTGCTAGCATTTATGACTCTAGTAAAAATGGAAAATTTGATAAAATTTTTAAGCTTAATGAGTGAGGGACCGTAGCATGTGATTCTCCAGAATAAACAAGATGAAAGTATGCAGAAGGAAGGAAGACATTAAAGACGGCCACTATTTGGCTAATAAATGTAAAGAACTCTCTTTCATATGCTCCATAGGCCAGGCAAAATTAAAAAAAAATCCAATTTAGGAGAAAAAGTATAATTTCACAGTTGGTTAGTAATTTGATAGCTTCCATCTTCAAGCTTCTTAATCTTAGGAAACTCTTATGGGTCCCTGGTAGCTCAGATGGTAAAGAATCTGCATGCAATGACAATCCCCAGGTTGGGAAGATCCCCTGGAAAAGGGAATGGCAACCCACTCCAGTATTTTTCCCTGGAGAATTCCACTGGGCAGAGGAGCCTGGTGGACTTACAAAGAGTCAGACACAACTGAGTGACAAATATTTTCATTTTCATGTAATGGAAATAGTGGCCTCTAATTTTTGTTTAGATTAAGTGCACTAACTTGCATACCCAAGAGGTCAGCACTAGCACAGGGTATACACTCGTTGGCATTGGCTTATCTGAACTTTTTCCGAAGGAATTGCACCTCTCTACAGTAATGTCCACTCTCTCCTACTAATTCCACAGGATTATCATGGGATCTTCCGTTAAGCACAATATTATCTTACCTATTGTCCACAGTTGATTAGTGTGTAAGTGCCTGAGCCAACCTGACCAACGAAAATTTTCCCAGTGATCACTAGACTCCAAAGAGGATCTCAACATTCTTTTCATTGCCATGGATATTGTAAAAATGTAATATTTTGGAGCTATCACCAACTATATTTAATGACATGTGAAAAAAACATAAACTGATCTCCATAGAGAAAAAGATGAAGGAAAAATATTTGCATTCTAGAATCCAACCTTGACTTCCAGGTGTTTGATTGTTAATTCCTTCTTTTGATTTCAAGAAATACCCTGGTTTTATTCCCATAAAACTCATCTTTTCCTTGAATTATTTCCATTTGTGTATTTTATCAAGTTTAAGCTTTCAGTTTCAGTTCAGTCGCTCAGTCACATCTGACTCTTTGTGACCCCATGGACTGCAGCACGCCAGGCTTCCCTGTCCATCACGAACTCCCAGAGCTGATTAAACTCATGTCCATCAAGTCGGTGATGCCATCCAACCATCTCATCATCTGTTGTCCCCTTATCCTCCTGCCTTCAATCTTTCCCAGCCTCAGGGTCTTTTCCAATGAGTCAGTTCTTCAAAACAGGTGGCCAAAGTATTAGAGTTTCAGGTTCAGTATCAGTCCTTCCAATGAATATTCAGGGTTTATTTCCTTTAGGAATGACTGATCTCCTTGCAGTCCAAGGGACTCTCAAGAGACTTCTCCAACACCACAGTTCAAAAGCATCAATTCTTCAGCACTCAGTTTTCTTTGCAGTCCAACTCTCATATCCATACGTGATTCCTGGAAAAACCATAGCTTTGACTAGACAGACCTTTGTTGGCAAAGTGATATCTCTGCTTTTTAATATGCTGTCTAGATTGGTCATAGCTTTTCTCCTAAGGAGCAAGCATCTTTTAATTTCAAGGTTGCAGTGACCATCTGCAATGATTTGGGAGCCCAAGAAGTTAAATCCTATCACTGTTTCCATCGTTCCCCTATCTGTTTGCCATGAAGTGATGGGACTGGATGTCCCATCTTTTAATTTCAAGTATCTTTTAATTTCAAGGTTGCAGTGACCATCTGCAATGATTTAGGAGCCCAAGAAGTTAAATCCTATCACTGTTTCCATTGTTCCCCTATCTGTTTGCCATGAAGTGATAGGACTGGATGTCATGATTTAGTTTTCTGAATTTTGAGTTATAATTCAATTTTTTCACTCTCTTCTTTCATTTTCATCAAGAGGCTCTTTGGTTCCTCTTTGCTTTCTGCCATAAGGGTGGTATCATTTGTGTATCTGAGGTTATTGATATTTCTCCCATGATGTGCTCTACATAATTTAAATAAGCAGCATGACAATATACATCTTTCAAGTATTCCTTTCCCAATTTGGAACCAGTTCATTGTTCCATATCCAGTTCTAACTGTTGCTTCTTGATCTGCATACCGATTTCTCAGGGGGCAGGTAAGATGGTCTGGTATTCTCATCTCTTTATTNAATGCAGAAGGGATGTGGGACATGGCAAGTCATCTACTGCCTCTTAAAACATCTGCTGGGAAGATGTCCAATCACCCTTACTCACAAGTGCAAGTCACCTGACCACGCTCACCTTCAGATACATGGGGAAATTCAATCCCTTTAATATGCCCCAAAGGAATTTTTTAAATTATAATATTCCTTAAAGATCACAAAGCAAATATGATGCCCATTTTCCAGATGAGATGGCCAGTTGAGACAGACTTAGTAACTGGCTTAAACTCAGAGTTAGGAAATGAAAGAGAAAAAAACGTCTGAACACTATCAGCCTGAATTCCACGTTCCAGACCCTTAAAAGCTATAAAATCACAGTAATACTCTGCTAGTAATAATAATAGTATACATTTGGAGGTGGGACAGAATACTGTTGCAGAGTATTGGCAGTGGGGAGTTTTGTTGTTAACCAATAGCGATAATAATTAAAACAGTAGCCAATTAGCTAAAGAACGTACATTTATTGTTATTTGGAAACTCTCAGTTGTGCATCTAGAAAATGAAACTACATCAAGTGAGTTGAAAATAGGTTCCAGTGTAGGCCCTTCATTAATTATTCCTTACAGTTTTGTGGTAAGCTGGGGAAATCACATGACTCCCCTCTGCCCTCGTGCCTGGCACTAATAAAGGAAACGAGCCCCACGGACGGGGATGTTCACAGAGGAGAACCATCATGAATCAGGTCAGCTCTTAGCTATGAAGCATGCGGACCTCCTTATTTGAAGGCTCTTCTGCATCTTTACAGAGCATTGTCGACTCATGTTAATTAATTTTAAATGGGCTGTTGTCTGAGAACGTCAAAGTCGGGAACTCCAGGCTTGCATCACCCTTCTGGTCAAGANACCATCATGAATCAGGTCAGCTCTTAGCTATGAAGCATGCGGACCTCCTTATTTGAAGGCTCTTCTGCATCTTTACAGAGCATTGTCGACTCATGTTAATTAATTTTAAATGGGCTGTTGTCTGAGAACGTCAAAGTCGGGAACTCCAGGCTTGCATCACCCTTCTGGTCAAGACTTAGAAGACAGCCTTCAATACTTTTGTCCTGTTTAATCTCTGAAAATGTCGGTGCTTCTGCATTGGATTAATCCCTCTTTATCATATGCTGGCTTATTGGAAATAAATTTTAATACGAATCATAAGAATCATGCCTGCCAAATTAATTTTACCCTCAACTCCCAAAGAGTCAACAATACGAAAAGGATTTGCTAAGGAAAAGTCATTTTGGAAACAAGGAAGAGACAACTTGCTGTGGAACTTGGTGAATAAGAGGTCTCCCACGACTGAGAAAACAGGGGCCTGCGGAGGGAGAGATGACCAGCTGGGATCCCGCTGCGTCAGTGGCTAGCTTCGCAAATACCTCATCCCGGGTCAATGGCAAGAAACTGATGCAGAATCAAGCTTATGAATGAGATAAAAAGTGCAGAGTCTGAGAAGACACCAGCACCACAGGCCTCCATGAAGAATTCTTTGGTTGGTTACTTCTTTACTGTCCTGCTGGTCATACCGTCACCCATGAATTCACCATTTACCCTCATGCATTTGTGTTAAAGGAGCAATATTAAGCAAAATAAAAATTAACTATGAGATGTAGATACATCATACAGATACACATATATGATGAATGAGATAAAAAGTGCAGAGTCTGAGAAGACACCAGCACCACAGGCCTCCATGAAGAATTCTTTGGTTGGTTACTTCTTTACTGTCCTGCTGGTCATACCGTCACCCATGGAATCACCATTTACCCTCATGCATTTGTGTTAAAGGAGCAATATTAAGCAAAATAAAAATTAACTATGAGATGTAGATACATCATACAGATACACATATATGTATATATACTGCTTTTGAAGTATTAGATTATAAAGTATCATTTTAAAATGTCATCATTTACTAACTGATATCTGTTAGGTTAATATCAAAGATATATCATGATTAGTTTTGGTAATGACTGTATCTAAAACTGTACTTTGAAACATAATTCCATATCAAATAATTCAATATAGACACCACCAAATATGAATCTGTGTGATCCGTATAGTGTTTCTTGCATTTTGGGTAACAAGTTTAATGGTTTATGCTTACAATTTTTGTGTTATGCCTCAAAATCAGTAAATATGAGAGGAGGTTTCTGACATATTTAGGCAAATTTCTTTCTAAAATATACTATGGAAGTACAGTCAGTCTTTATTTCTATAAAAATATGTCATATATCATCTTGAATATAATAATCATTGTTATATTTTTCCTTTTTAGCATTTGTTCCTGAAGGTCCATGGAAAGTTCCCCTGCTATATTAGAAAGAGT
>SJYX01021169.1:286950-344803 GCA_006410675.1 Oreotragus oreotragus | reverse complement strand
TCAATCTGGGGGTTGGGTATAGTTTTAAATATCTCCACGTAACGTTCATCATTATGTTGAAAAAGACTCTGATACTGCGAAAGATTGAGAGCAGGAAGAGACGGAGGTAGCAGAGAATGAGGTGGTTAGACAGCATCACCAACTCAATGAACATGAGTCTGAGGAAACTCCTGGAGATAGTGAAGGACAGAGAGGCCTGGCACACCACAGTCTATGGGGTCATAAGGAGTCAGACATGACTTTGCGACTAAACAACATCATGTTATCTGTTGTGTTCTGTTCCTTACGTTTTCCCACTGAGCACTCTGATTTTTAGATCCCTCCAAGCATCTCTGTATATGCCTAATCCATTGTGTTTTTTAAGTACTTCTTTCTTTTTGGCCCTGCTGGGTCTCCGCTGCTGTGCTCGGACATTCTCTGGTTGGGGAGAGTGGGGGGCACTCTAACTGGGGCGCGTGGGACTCCTCACCACGGTGGCTTCTCTGGGTGTGGAGCACAGGTTCTAGGGTGCACGGCCTTGGTTGCTCCAAGTCGCGTGGAGTCTTCCCAGACCAGGAATCAAACCCAAGTCCGCTGCATCGGCAGGCGGGTTCTTAACCCCTGAACCACAAAGGAAGTCCTAATCCATTGCTTCTAATTTGGGCTTCTGGCCGCCTGGTTTACCTCTCCTGGGATGGGCACCCAGGTAGCCTCTGAGTCTCCATCACCGCCAAATAACACTACCTGGGACCTGCTGATGTTTATTTTTGAATTTGTAATTTTTTTTAATGCATCACAGAACACACAGGAGCAGTGCTTAGAGGATCAGCTTTGGAGCGTAACAAGCTTCGCCCCTTCATGAGCTTCTCACTCGCGTGTGGCAATGGCAGGAATTTCTCCCCAGGGCAGTTTTCAGGACTGAAACCCTTGCCAGGCTGGCATCTTCACCATCACAAAGGGGCTCTCCTCCTTCTGTGTCCCTCACTTCCCTTGTCTTCCCCAACACCATCAGACCTGGCGTTCCTCATTTTCCATCTCTCCCGGCTCATCCTCAGTCTTCGTTAAGTTTACTCTGCCTGACAATCAAATATGGAGGTTCCCCAGGGTGAGGCCCACGCTTGCTCCTCGCTCCCCTCGAAAGGGCCTTCTCACCCACCCCTTCAGCCTCAGTTCCCCTGCTTTGCTCTAATGATGCCCACCTTTCTGTCTTCGGGCCCAGCCTTTCCCCTGACCCTCCCTCTGCACCAAACTTCCCCTTGGGCGTCCCCCAGACCTCACACCCACTGGGCCCCACACTGGCCTGTGTCTCCCTAAAGCTGTCCCTTCTTCCTGTCCCCATGTCAGAGGTGCCCAGCCACCCCCACCCCAGATTCCAGCCCCCACCCATCAGTCACCAGTTCCACAGCACGATTTCTGACTGTCCTGTTCACGGCCATGTCCCAGGCCCTAGCACCTAGACAGGATGTGATGAACATGTCAAATGAGTGAATAAATAAATGAAGCAAGTGAGTTTGGAACAACATATTAACGGTGGAGAACTTAACAACCGCTCACAATGTGCCACGCACTGTCCTGACAGCTTTATATATATTTGAGGGAAGCATTTCCTCTCTGCCTGTGGGTGGGTGTACCTGGTGACAGTTAAGTACTCAGGCTCTGGAGAAGCTGAGGTTTAAATCCTAGGTCAAGCTGTGTGACTTTAGATGAGTAACGTCACCACTCTGTGCCTTGACCTCTGCTTCCCCTCTGTAAACCGGGGCAGTAGTCGCCACCTCAGACAGTGGTGAAGGGTAAATGTGGGCTGGGCCGGCCCCCTGTGAGGGTGGCGGCTCCACCAGCTGCTCACACCCCAGAACCCCCCCGGACGATGCCCCACGGGGGGACGACTCCTTGACTGGGGAGAAGCACTGGGCAGGTAGGTGCCCCTTGCTCCTCCCTCCTCCTGCAGAGAGTCTTCCTCCCCAGGAAGCGGTCCATATCCATCCTGTCGGCCACGAGCATGTGTGTGTGTGCGCTAAGTCACTTTAGTCGTGTCCAACTCTTTGTGACCCTGTGGACTGTAGCCCTCCAGGCTCCTCTGTCCATGGGATTCAAAAGAATACTGGAGTGGGCTGTCATGCCCTCCTCCAGGGGATCTTCCCAGCCCAGGGGTTGAACCCGTATCTCCTGTATCTCCTGCGTTGGCAGGCAGGGTCTTCGCCACTAGCGCCGCCCGGGGCCAGAATCCTATGGGATTCAAAAGAATACTGGAGTGGGCTGTCATGCCCTCCTCCAGGGGATCTTCCCAGCCCAGGGGTTGAACCCGTATCTCCTGTATCTCCTGCGTTGGCAGGCAGGGTCTTCGCCACTAGCGCCGCCCGGGGCCAGAATCCTGCTGCCACAACAGAGCCCTGAATCCCACCTGTTCCTCTCTTTTAACTTCCCCATTTCTCTGAACCCGACTGGACTCCCCGAGTCAGCAGCAGCTCACATTCACTGTGGGGTCCCCATAAGGAGACCAAGAACTGTGTGAGTCAGTCAGTCCTGTCCAGCTCTTTGCGACCCCACGACTGTATCCCGCCAGGCTCCTCTGTCCATGGAATTCTCCAGGCAAGAATTACCGGAGCGGGTTGCCATTCCCTTCTCCAGGGGAATTTTCCCGACCCAGGGACTGAACCCAGGTCTCTAGCATTGCGGGCAGATTCTTTACTGTCTGAGCCACCAGGGAAGACTCCTGTTACAAATGTGTAACAATTCCTTAAATGTCTGTTGAATATGTATCACGTTCCAGGTGCTGTGCTGGGGGTGGAGACTGGTGTTGATCAGTCACTCAATCATGTCTGACTCTTTGCAACCCCATGAACTGTGGCACGCCAGGCTTCCCTGTCCTTGACCATCTCCCAGAGCTTGCTCATGTCCACTGAGGGGTGGGGATGCTGACCAAGATAAACAAAATATATGTCCTTGAGGCACTTACTTGGAAGACACAATCATTCAAATCAAAGCCAAGAGAAAAACAAATATCGTATATTAACGCATACATGTGGAATCTAGAAAAACGGTACAGATGAACCCACTGCAAAGCAGAAATAGAGACAAAGATATAGAGAACAAACGTATGGATACCAAGGGCGGAGGGTAGGATGAACTGGGAGGCTGGGATTGACATGTATCAGTTCAGTTCAGTCGCTCAGTTGTGTCTGACTCTTTTCGACCCCAGGGACTGCAGCATGCCAGGTTTCCCTGTCCATCACCAACTCCCAGAGCTTACTCAAATACATGTTCATTGAGTCGGTGATGCCATCCAAGCATCTCATCCTCTGTCATCCCTTTCTCCTCCTGCCTTCAATCTTTCCCANCCCTCCCCGGGGGGCTGGCAGCCCCTCAGCTTTGATGGTGGGGCCTTCCACCTCAAGGGCATGGGAGAACTGACCCGGGCTTTGCTGGTGCTACGGCTGTGTGCCTGGCCGCCTCTGGTCACCCACGGCCTGGCGGTGAGCAGCGATCCCGGGGGGACTAGCCTAGGAAGTTCCCAGGGCCTGGTTCTGAGCCCTGCTCCCTATCACCCCAGCTCCAAGCCTGGTCTCAGCGACTCCTGGGCTCCCGGCTTTCGGGTGCGCTTCTCCGAGCATCCATCTATGGGCAGTTTGTGGCTGGTGAGACTGCCGAGGAGGTGAGGGGATGTGTCCTACAGCTCCAGAAGCTAGGACTGCGGCCTTTGCTGGCAGTGCCCACTGAGGAGGAGCCAGACTCGGCTGTCAAGACGGGGTGAGTAGTGGGGCCTGGGCCCAAGGAGGCCGGGAGGCTGGTGGGAAGGGGGCTAGTGGGCTCCCAGCTCTGATGCCTGCCGGCTGGGCAGCGAGGCCTGGTATGAAGGGAACCTCAGCGCGATGCTGCGATGCGTGGACCTGTCACGAGGCCTCCTGAAGACCACTGACCCGATGGGAAATGCCCTGATGCAGCTGAAGATGACAGCGCTGATGAGCACTCGGCTCTGTGTAAGGGACAGGCCGGGTGGGAGGGGAGGGGTGGCTACCCACCAGGTCCCCCTCACTGCCCCACCCACCATCCCATTCCAGAAGGAGCTCACCTCGTGGGTCCGAAGGCCAGGGGATTCTTTGGAGCTGAGCCCCGAGAGGCTGGCAGAAGCCATGGACTCTGGACAAGTAAGGACCACAGGTTGGGGGAGAGGAATGGTTGGTGGGGAGTGCAGAGGCAGCAGACACCTGCCAGCAGAATGTTCTAAATATTTAACTATCTCTACTTCCCAGGCTTAGAACTACCAGAATAAACGGGGTTACTGCCCTGGGGCATGGCTGGAGAGTAACTGGAATATGGGTCACCTGGGGATTCTAGGCTAGGGGCCTGGGAGCTGGGAGCTCTCGTAGGATCAGTTAAGACAGTAGCTCTTTACCAATAAAAAAAGTAACCAATATTTTTTCAATCAACTCAGCTACGCTAGTGTGTGCTAACTAGCTAGGAGCTATGATTAGACCAGTGGGGTTTCGGATCATTCATTCACTCATTCATGCTTTCATTTACTCTTTATTTCCGTATCTTATTTCTACCTTCCTCATCATCAGTAATCACTTCACCTTGTATAATATACAACTCTTTTTTACCATGATGTGGTTTTGCCAAATATATGGTATTTGGGGGCATATTTTTCCAACCTTTTATTATGAAAATTTTCAAACACACAGAAAAATCACAAGTATTTTATGGTGAACACCTGCATTGTTAACATTTAATTATTATTGCTTTAAAATCATATCCATTCCTCTTTCCATCCACCCACCCATCTTATTTTCTGATGCATTTCAAAGTAATTTGCAGATATCAGCATGCTTCTCCCCCAAATGCTTCAGAATGCATATCACCAACTAGAGCTCAGCAGTCATTTCTTTTCAGGTAAAATTTATATACAGTGAGATGCATACATGTAAATGTACCTTTTGATGAGCTTTGACAAATACACACTAGAGCTACTACAATCCCTATCAACGTACAGAACATTTCCATCCCTGCAGAAAGTCCCTTTGAGCCCTTCTCCATCAATCTGGGGGTTGGGTATAGTTTTAAATATCTCCACGTAACGTTCATCATTGTGTTGAAAAAGACTCTGATACTGGGAAAGATTGAGAGCAGGAAGAGACTGAGGTGGCAGAGGATGAGGTGGTTAGACAGCATCAGCAACTCAATGAACATGAGTCTGAGGAAACTCCTGGAGATAGTGAAGGACAGAGAGGCCTGGCACACCACAGTCTATGGGGTCATAAGGAGTCAGACACGACTTTGCGACTAAACAACATCATGTTATCTGTTGTGTTCTGTTCCTTACGTTTTTCCACTGCGCACTCTGATTTTTAGATCCCTCCAAGCATCTCTGTATACACCTAATCCATTGTGTTTTTTAAGTACTTCTTTCTTTTTGGCCCTGCTGGGTCTCCGCTGCTGTGCTCGGACATTCTCTGGTTGGGGAGAGTGGGGGGCACTCTAACTGGGGCGCGTGGGACTCCTCACCATGGTGGCTTCTCTGGGTGTGGAGCACAGGTTCTAGGGTGCACGGCCTTGGTTGCTCCAAGTAGCGTGGAGTCTTCCCAGACCAGGAATCAAACCCACGTCCGCTGCATCGGCAGGCGGGTTCTTAACCCCTGAACCACAAGGGAAGTCCTAATCCATTGCTTCTAATTTGGGCTTCTGGCCACCTGGTTTACCTCTCCTGGGATGGGCACCCAGGTAGCCTCTGAGTCTCCATCACCGCCAAATAACACTGCCTGGGACCTGCTGATGTTTATTTTTTAATTTGTAATTTTTTTAATGCATCACGGAACACACAGGAGCAGTGCTTAGAGGATCAGCTTTGGAGCGTAACAAGCTTCGCCCCTTCATGAGCCTCTCACTCGCGTGTGGCAATGGCAGGAATTTCTCCCCAGGGCAGTTTTCAGGACTGAAACCCTTGCCAGGCTGGCATCTTCACCGTGACAAAGGGGCTCTCCTCCTTCTGTGTCCCTCACTTCCCTTGTCTTCCCCAACACCATCAGACCTGGCGTTCCTCATTTTCCATCTCTCCCGGCTCATCCTCAGTCTTCGTTAAGTTTACTCTGCCTGACAATCAAATATGGAGGTTCCCCAGGGTGAGGCCCACGCTTGCTCCTCACTCCCCTCGAAAGGGCCTTCTCACCCACCCCTTCAGCCTCAGTTCCCCTGCTTTGCTCTAATGATGCCCACCTTTTGGTCTCCAGGCCCAGCCTTTCCCCTGACCCTCCCTCTGCACCAAACTTCCCCTTGGGCGTCCCCCAGACCTCACACCCACTGGGCCCCACACTGGCCTGTGTCTCCCTAAAGCTGTCCCTTCTTCCTGTCCCCATGTCAGAGGTGCCCAGCCACCCCCACCCCAGATTCCAGCCCCCACCCATCAGTCACCAGTTCCACAGCACGATTTCTGACTGTCCTGTTCACGGCCATGTCCCAGGCCCTAGCACCTAGACAGGATGTGATGAACATGTCAAATGAGTGAATAAATAAATGAAGCAAGTGAGTTTGGAACAACATATTAACGGTGGAGAACTTAACAACCGCTCACAATGTGCCACGCACTGTCCTGACAGCTTTATATATATTTGAGGGAAGCATTTCCTCTCTGCCTGTGGGTGGGTGTACCTGGTGACAGTTAAGTACTCAGGCTCTGGAGAAGCTGAGGTTTAAATCCTAGGTCAAGCTGTGTGACTTTAGATGAGTAACGTCACCACTCTGTGCCTTGACCTCTGCTTCCCCTCTGTAAACCGGGGCAGTAGTCGCCACCTCAGACAGTGGTGAAGGGTAAATGTGGGCTGGGCCGGCCCCCTGTGAGGGTGGCGGCTCCACCAGCTGCTCACACCCCAGAACCCCCCCGGACGATGCCCCACGGGGGGACGACTCCTTGACTGGGGAGAAGCACTGGGCAGGTAGGTGCCCCTTGCTCCTCCCTCCTCCTGCAGAGAGTCTTCCTCCCCAGGAAGCGGTCCATATCCATCCTGTCGGCCACGAGCATGTGTGTGTGTGCGCTAAGTCACTTTAGTCGTGTCCAACTCTTTGTGACCCTGTGGACTGTAGCCCTCCAGGCTCCTCTGTCCATGGGATTCAAAAGAATACTGGAGTGGGCTGTCATGCCCTCCTCCAGGGGATCTTCCCAGCCCAGGGGTTGAACCCGTATCTCCTGTATCTCCTGCGTTGGCAGGCAGGGTCTTCGCCACTAGCGCCGCCCGGGGCCAGAATCCTGCTGCCACAACAGAGCCCTGAATCCCACCTGTTCCTCTCTTTTAACTTCCCCATTTCTCTGAACCCGACTGGACTCCCCGAGTCAGCAGCAGCTCACATTCACTGTGGGGTCCCCATAAGGAGACCAAGAACTGTGTGAGTCAGTCAGTCCTGTCCAGCTCTTTGCGACCCCACGACTGTATCCCGCCAGGCTCCTCTGTCCATGGAATTCTCCAGGCAAGAATTACCGGAGCGGGTTGCCATTCCCTTCTCCAGGGGAATTTTCCCGACCCAGGGACTGAACCCAGGTCTCTAGCATTGCGGGCAGATTCTTTACTGTCTGAGCCACCAGGGAAGACTCCTGTTACAAATGTGTAACAATTCCTTAAATGTCTGTTGAATATGTATCACGTTCCAGGTGCTGTGCTGGGGGTGGAGACTGGTGTTGATCAGTCACTCAATCATGTCTGACTCTTTGCAACCCCATGAACTGTGGCACGCCAGGCTTCCCTGTCCTTGACCATCTCCCAGAGCTTGCTCATGTCCACTGAGGGGTGGGGATGCTGACCAAGATAAACAAAATATATGTCCTTGAGGCACTTACTTGGAAGACACAATCATTCAAATCAAAGCCAAGAGAAAAACAAATATCGTATATTAACGCATACATGTGGAATCTAGAAAAACGGTACAGATGAACCCACTGCAAAGCAGAAATAGAGACAAAGATATAGAGAACAAACGTATGGATACCAAGGGCGGAGGGTAGGATGAACTGGGAGGCTGGGATTGACATGTATCAGTTCAGTTCAGTCGCTCAGTTGTGTCTGACTCTTTTCGACCCCAGGGACTGCAGCATGCCAGGTTTCCCTGTCCATCACCAACTCCCAGAGCTTACTCAAATACATGTTCATTGAGTCGGTGATGCCATCCAAGCATCTCATCCTCTGTCATCCCTTTCTCCTCCTGCCTTCAATCTTTCCCAGCATCAGGGTCTTTTCAAATGAGTCAGTTCTTTGTATCAGGTGGCCAGAGTGTTGGAGTTTCAGCTTCAGCATCAGTCCTTCCAATGAATATTCAGGACTGGTTTCCTTTAGAATGGACTGGTTGGATCTCCTTGCAGTCCAAGGGACTCTCAAGGGTCTTCTCCAACACCACAGTTCAGGAGCATCAGTTCTTCGGCACTCAGCTTTCTTTATAGTCCAACTCTCACATCCATATGTGACTACTGGAAAAACCACAGCTTTGACTAGATGGACCCTTGTTGGCAAAGTAATGTCTCTGCTTTTTAATATGCTATCTAAGTCGATCGTAACTTTTCTTCCAAGGAGCAAGTGTCTTTTAATTTCATGGCTGCAGTCACCATCTACAGTGATTTTGGAGCCCAAGAAAATAAAGTATCTCATTGTTTCCCCATCTATTTGCTACAAAGTGATGGGACCAGATGCCATGATATTAGTTTTCTGAATGTTGAGTTGTAAGCCAACTTTTTCACTCTCCTCTTTCACTTTCATCAAGAGGCTCTTTAGTTCTTCTTTGCTTTCTGCCATAAGGGTGGTGTCATCTGCATATCTGAGGTTATTGATATTTCTTCTGGCAGTCATATACAGTATTATATGTAATGTAGATAACATATTCAAAAGCAGAGACATTACTTTGCCGACTAAGGTCCGTCTAGTCAAGGCTATGGTTTTTCCTGTGGTCATGTATGGATGTGAGAGTTGGACTGTGAAGAAGGCTGAGCGCCGAAGAATTGATGCTTTTGAACTGTGGTGTTGGAGAAGACTCTTGAGAGTCCCTTGGACTGCAAGGAGATCCAACCAGTCCATTCTGAAGGAGATCAGCCCTGGGATTTCTTTGGAAGGAATGATGCTGAAGCTGAAACTCCAGTACTTTGGCCACCTCATGTGAAGAGTTGACTCATTGGAAAAGACTCTGATGCTGGGAGGGATTGGGGGTAGGAGGAGAAGGGGACGACAGAAGATGAGATGGCTGGATGGCATCACGGACTCAATGGACGTGAGTCTGAGTGAACTCCGGGAGCTGGTGATGGACAGGGAGGCCTGGCGTGCTGCGATTCATGGGGTTGCAGAGAGTCGGACACGACTGAGAGGCTGAACTGAACTGAATGAGAGCCTACTGTATAGCACAGAGAACTCTACTCAATGCTTTATGGTGACTTACACGGGAAGGAAATCCAAAAAAGGAGAATATGTGTATGTATGGCTGACTCACTTAGATGTATAGCAGAAATTAACACATCATTGTAAAGCAACTAACTATGTGTGCAGTGCTGTGCTCAGTCTTGCCTGACTCTTTTGAGACCCCATGGACTGTAGCTCACCAGGTTTCTCTGTCCATGAGATTCTCCAGGCAAGAATACTGGAGTGAGGTGCCATTTCCTCCTCCAGAGGAGCTTCCCAACCCAGGGACTGAACCTGTGTCTCCAAGTCTCTTGCATTGGCAGGTGGATTCTTTACCACTGAGCCATTGGGGAAGCCCAAAAAAGCAACAATAAAGGCCAAAAAACGTCCAATAAAAAGTCGAGACAAAAAAACAAAGCTCAGTGCAGACTTGCTCGGCTGCCGGTCATGTGGTGGGGAGGGGGCGCAAGTGCACCTAGCCAGGAAATTCGTTCTTTGTAAAGGTTAGGTTGCCCTCTGGGTCTCAGTTTCCTTATTTGTAAATTGGAAATTATGTTTACTTGATTGTTTTAGGGAATCACAGAAATTAATGCAGATAAAGTAGGTACATTCAAAATTGGGTTCCAAGAGTTTTCCTGTATTAGTAAACTGCCTTTTCACCTGAGCTCTTCTGAAAGGTTCCTGTTTATTAGAAGTGATCTTGGATTAAGATGTGGAGGGTGGTGCAGAGACAGACACAGAAAAATACTGCCCTCTCTTCACTCTATTCATAAGTGTGTGAAAAAATGTTTAATTATTAAAAAAAAAAAACCTCAAAGTGGATATGTAACAAGTATAAACTGGAGAAGGCAATGGCACCCCACTCCAGTACTCTCGCCTGGAAAATCCCATGGACGGAGGAGCCTGGTGGGCTGCAGTCCATGGGGTTGCTAAGAGTCGGACACGACTGAAGCGACTTAGCAGCAACAAGTATAAACAAGCATTGTAGAGTGAGATGGTTGGATGGCATCACCAACTCAATGGACATGAGTTTGGGCGCGCTCTGAGAGACAGTGAAGGACAAGCAAGCTTAGTGGGGTTGCGAAGAGTCAGACATGACTTAGCGACTGAACAACAACAAGGACGTCTATGGTGGTCCAGCGGCTAAGACGCCATGCTCCTAATGCAGGGGGCTCCTGTCAGATCCCGGTCAGGAAACCAGATCCCAAATCTCACAACTAAGAGTTCAAGTGCTGCAACTAAGACCCTGCGCAGCCAGATAAGTAAGCTAATTTTAGAAAACGAGCATTGTAGGGAAAAATAAGGCTGAGGAAGGGGAGGGGAAAGCCCCAGCTAGGGAGTTGCAAATTCAAACCAGAGAAAATAAAGACCCTGCTGAAAGGCTGGAATGGGGTGGATGGACATCTAGGGGAACAGTGTTCCAGGTGAAAGGAACAGCCAGAGCAAAGGCTCTGAGATGGGAAGGTACCTGGCATGATCAAAGAGTAGCCGGGAGGCCAGTGAGGCCGGAGAGCAGTGAGCGAGGTGAAGGGTGGGGGGAGGTAGAATAAAGGGGTCAGACCAGGGGAGCCTTGTGAGTTGCAATGAGGCATCCCGAGAAACTAATGCAAGGTAACAGTCACAGCTCTTATTAGGAGCTGGCTGCTACTTCTGAGAGTCCCATGGACTGCAAGGAGATCCAACCAGTCCATTCTGAAGGAGATCAGCCCTGGGTGTTCTTTGGAGGGAATGATGCTAAAGCTGAAGCTCCAGTACTTTGGCCACCTCATGCAAAGAGCTGACTCATTGGAAAAGACTCTGATGCTGGGAGGGATTGGGGGCAGGAGGAGAAGGGGACGACCGAGGATGAGATGGCTGGATGGCATCACCAACTCGATGGACGTGAGTCTGAGTGAACTCTGGGAGTTGGTGATGGACAGGGAGGCCTGGTGTGCTGTGATTCATGGGGTCGCAAAGAGTCGGACACGACTGAGTGACTGAACTGAACTGTTCCTAGATGCTAATTCCAAGTCACTTCACTTTCCCAGCTTTGGTTTTCTCACTGGAAAACGGAGCCTGGAACAACATCTGCCTACTAGGATCACTGTGAAGATTAGATACATAAGACAGTGTTTGAAGTCACCTATCATTATAACAACAACACCATGTGTTGAGTGCTTAGGGCTCCCCAAGTGGCACACTGGTCAAGAATCTGCCTGCCAAAGCAGGAGGTGCAAGAGACATGGGTTTGATCCCTGGATCAGGAAGATCCCCTGGAGTAGGAAATGGCAACCCGCCCCGCCCCAGTATTCTTGCCTGGGAAATCCCATGGACAGAGGAGCCTGGTGGGCTATGGTCCATGGGGTCTCAAACAGTCAGACACAACTGAGCACACACAAAGCGACAAAAACACTGAGTGCTTATCATATGCTGGGCCTGTCCTGTCCTGTTTATGGCCAGGCACTTCTCACAGATTAACCCACTTTTATCCACACAGCAACTGAAGGAGGTAGATACTGATATAATCATCCCCATTTTACAGAGGAGAACACTGAGGCCCCGAGAGGTTACATTTGTTCAAGGCCACACAGTGAATGGTGGAGCCAAAACTCAAACTCAAATTCTGGGCTCTCAGTCTGTGTGTGTACGTGTGCGTGCTAAGTCTCTGCAGTTATGTCCGACTCTGTGTGACCCCACGGGACTGTAACTGGCCCGGCTCCTCTGTCCATGGGATTTCCCAGGCAAAAATACTGGAGTGGGTTGCTGTCCCCTCCTCCAGGGAATCTTCCCAGCCCAGGGATAGAACCGGCGTCTCTTTACCTGCATTGTCAGGCAAGTTCTTCACCACTAGCATCACCTGGGAAGCCCGTCCATCCATATATTATACCTCAATAAATAGTATCTATATGATACAGCTGCTTTCCAGATTTCTAGTAATTTCTAAACTTTTTTCCCTGCCTGCTGGTTGGGGAGAGGAGGCTTGGGCTCTGGAAGGGTCCACAAGGCCTGAGCCGCCTTGCCTCCCCACTGCCCCCCAGGATCTCTGGGTCTCCTGCCTCAACACCGAGCAAACACGACATCTCCAGGCCTCCCTGAGTCGCTTGCACCGGGTGGTACAGGTAACAGCTTCGGCCGAGGCCTGCCTCCACTGCGCCTGCTTGCTGGTCACCCCTGAGGCCCGACCGCAGTCCCGCTCTCCCTCAGCACGCCCGGGCCCAACGCGTGAGGCTCCTGGTGGATGCTGAGTACACCTCCCTGAACCCGGCACTCTCTCTGCTGGTGGCTGCCCTGGCCACGCGCTGGAACAGCTCCGGGGAAGGCGGGCCCTGGGTGTGGAACACTTACCAGGCCTATCTGAAGGTGTGTGGTGCACTCCGGGGATGGGGATGGGGGGTGTGGTTGGGGACAAGGGGCTGCAGTCTGGGATCCCAGCGCCTTGATCTGAAGCTGCCCATGTGCTCCACCAGGACACCTACGAGCGGCTGAGCAGGGACGCTGAGGCCGCAGACAGGGCTGGCCTGGCCTTTGGGGTGAAGTTGGTACGAGGGGCGTATCTGGACAAGGAGAGAGAGATGGCCCGGCTCCAGGAAACCGAAGAGCCCACTCAGCCTGACTATGAGGCTACCAGTCAGAGGTGGGACAGGGGCAGGCCGGCCTCTGAGATGAATAATTGTTGCTGTGGTTGTTCAGTAGCTAAGTCCTGTCTGACTCTGTGACCCCATGGCCTGGCAGCACGCCAGGCTTCCCTGTCCTTCACTATCTCCTGGAGTTTGCTCAAGTTCATGTCCATTGAGTCAGTGATGCTNCAGGGGCAGGCCGGCCTCTGAGATGAATAATTGTTGCTGTGGTTGTTCAGTAGCTAAGTCCTGTCTGACTCTGTGACCCCATGGCCTGGCAGCACGCCAGGCTTCCCTGTCCTTCACTATCTCCTGGAGTTTGCTCAAGTTCATGTCCATTGAGTCAGTGATGCTATCTAGCCATCTCATCCTCTGCTGGCCTCGAGAGGAATAGCATTAGCATCTAACCTTTCATTAGAGCTCATTCCCCACGGTGTCCAGCAACCTACGTGCGTCTACGGGTCACTCTCTCTCCCCGACCAGGGGACTGTCACTTCCCACCTGAACAGCAGCCTGCTCCCTTCTCTGTCACCCCTCCCCAACCTGTCACCAGTGGGGAGCCTGTTAATACCTGTGTCAGATCCCCCTCCTCAGTTCAAGTCCTCCCATAGCGTCCAGCATACCCTTGATAAACCCCAGATCCTTGCAGTGGCCTGCAGTCCTGTTCCTTCACTCACTTCACTCCAGCCACACTGGCCTCCTTGATGACCCTGGGGACTTTGTACTTCTTGTTCCTGCTGCCCAGAACCTTCTCCCTCCAGATGGCCGTGTGGCAGGGCTCAGTCACTCATCTTCTTAGGTCTTCACTTGTTGGGACCTTCTCAGGGGACCTTCTTGCCCTCCCTACCAAAAACTGACACACACCACACCCTCTCTTCTTGGACTGATTCTTCTCCCAGCACTTATTGGCAGCAGATCTTTGGCGTTCAGTTGCTCACTGTCTTTCTCTCCCATGAGAGTGTGGGCCCAGGTGGGCAGGGTTTTCTAACTTGTTCACTGCTGTGTCCTCAGTGCTTAACACTGCTCCTGCTCCATGGGAGGTGCTCCATACAGGTCTGGTGAATGAAGGAGTAAATGAGCCCAAGAAGTAGATACTATTGCTCTCTCTCTATTTCACAGAGGATGAAACTGAGGCTCAGAGACGTGACATCTCTTACCCAAGGTTGCAGAGCTAGTGAGTGGCAGTGCCAAGATTTGAGCCTTAGCAGATTGGCTTCCCCGGTGGCGGTAGCAGTAAAGAACCCTCCTCCCAATGCAAGAGATGCAGGTTCGATCCCTGGGTCATGAAGATCCCCTGGAGGAGGGCATGGCAACCCACTCCACTGTTCTTGCCTGGAGAATCCCATGGACAAAGAAGCCTGGCAGGCTGCAGTCCCTCGGGTCACAGAGTTGGACACGACTGAAGTGACTTAGTGCATGCAGACTGACTCTAGAACCCTCATTCTGATACACCTCAAATCACAGGCAAGACATGGCTGAGCTGGGGCCACCATCTCACGGCCCCGAGAAGAAAAAGTTTATTCTTTCAATACACGCTTGCTGATCACTTGTTTTAGATCAGGACCTGTGTTGGATTCTGGTTGCAGTAACAATCCAGCTGGACCGCAGACCCTGTCCTCATGGAGCTTTCAAAGCCTGATTCCATTTCCCAGTGGACAAGGAGGGGTCTGTAGAGCCACAGGGACTTACCAAGCTTCCACAGAAAGTGGCCAGCCCACGAAGGCTAAGCTTGCAACCAAAGCCCGTGAAACCTCCTAGGCACATTTGTGTCCTATGGGCTTAATCATTTGGGATCTTTTTTTTTTTTTTTGGGTGAGTGGGTGGGTGAAGTCGCTCAGTCGCGTCCGACTCTTTGCGACCCCGTGGACTGTCGCCTACCAGGCTTCTCCATCCATGGGATTCTCCAGGCAAGAGTACTGGAGTGGGTTACCATTTCCTTTTCCAGGGGATCTACTGAGATATAATTCACATACCATACAATTTGCTATTTTAAACAACGATTCAGTGGCTTTTAGTATATTCATTAAATTGTGCAGCCATCACCATCAATTCCAGAACATTTTCATCATCTCAAAAAGAAACTCTGGGACTTCCCGGGTGGTCCAGTGGTTAAGACTCTGAGGGTCCACTGCAGGGGACATGGGCTCGATCCCTGGTCTGGGAAATAAGGTCCCACATCCCTCAGCAAAACAAATAGACAGACAAACAAACAAACATGGCACAGCAAAAAAAAAAAAAAAACCCAAACCATATCCATCAGCTGTTTTTGTTCAGTAGCCAAGTTGTGTCTGACTCTTCAGGACACCACGGACTTCAGCATGTCAGGCTTCCCTGTTCCTCACCATCTCAAAGAGTTTGCCCAAGTTCATGACCATTGAATTAGTGATGCCATCCAACCATCTCATCCTCTGTCGCCCTCTTCTCCTGCCTTCAATCTTTCCCAGCGTCAGGGTCTTTTCCAGTGAGTCAGCTATTTGCAAAGTACTGGAGTTTCAGCTTCAGCATCAGTCCTTCCAAAGAGTATTCAGGGTTGATTTCCTTTAGGACTGACTGGTTTGAACTCCTTGCTTTCCAAGGGACTCTCGGAGTCATCTCCAGCACTGCACTGCAGTTTGAAAGCATCATTTCTTTGGCACTCAGCCTTCTTCATAGTCCAGCTCTCACATCTGTGCACGACTACTGGGAAGACCATATCCTTGACTATATAGACTTTGTCAGCAAAGTGATGTCTTTGCTTTTTTAACACACTGTCTAGGGTTGTCATAGCTTTCCTGCCAAGAAGCAATCATCTTTTAATTTCATGGCTGCAATCACCACGCAGTGATTTTGGAGCCCAAGAAGAGAAAATCTATCACTGCTTCCACCTTTCCCCCTTCTACTTGCTAATTTGCTAACGCAAATATCCACGAGCAGTCACTCGTAATTCCCATCCCCTTAGGCCCTGGAAGCCACAAGTCCACTTTTTGTCACTGTGGATCTGTCTGTTCTGGACATCTCATATTAGTGGAGTCACATAATACGTGGCCTTCCGTACCTGGCCTCTTTCACTCAGCATAATGTTTTCAAGGTTCAACCATGTTATAGTGTGTGTCAGTGCCTCATTCCTTGATTCGGCTGAATGATATCCCATTGTATGGAGAGAACGCATTTGATTTATCCACTCATCAATTGATGGACATTTGGATTCTTTACACTTTTTGTCAATTGTGGATAGTGCTGCTATGAACATTCATGTACATTTTTTTTGATAAATGTACATTTTAAATTATCTTAAAAGTCCAACTCTCTAGGACTGGAATTGCTGGGTCCTATGGTCATGCCATGTTTAACTTTTTGAGGAACTGCCAGATGGTTTCTCAAAGTGGCTGCAGCCTTTTAGACTCACACTAGCACAGTGGGAGACTTCCAATTTCTCCACATCATCTCTCCAGCATAGTACCGTTAACGGTTTAATAGAGATTTTAAATAAATAATACATTCACATGATTCAAAAGTCAAAATGGGGACTTACCTGATGGTCCAGAGGTTGGGACTCCATGCTTCTACTTTGAGGGGCATGGGTTTGATCCCTGATTGAAGAACTAAGATCCCAAATGCCACTCTCTGCACAGCCAAAAAAATAAAAATAAAAATGACACAAAAAATAAACAGGCTGATACAGCTCACTTCCACCCACATCCCCATCCAGTCATGGGAGGGGGGAGCGGTTCCTGCCCCCACAGGGGCCCTCCACTATCCTCTGGGTGTTCATTTAGCCAGTCTCCCACTTACAGACATTTGGGGTGTTGCTAACCCTGCTCTGCAGACGTTGCTGAAGTGAATGTCAGTGGGTAAATGTCATCTCCTGTGACATGGCCCTTTGCTGTGAGACTGCCATTGTCCCAAAGACTTTAGGTCTACCCTCATCTCACTCCATCCTCACATCAAGGCTAACAGGTGAACATGTGTTGTTAAAGAGAAGAAAAAGACTCAGAAAGAAGATGCCCCTCACAGCTGAGGCAGGTGGGATGTAGGTACTTCCTGACTTCAGGGTCTTGCCCTTAGGCACCCTGCCCCTCAAGGACATAAATCCCCAGTCTCTGGGGCCTGACCCTAACTCACCAGGTGCCATAAGCTGATCCTTCATCTCCCTTCAGTTACAGCCGCTGTCTGGAGCTGATGCTGACCCAGGTGTCCCATCGTGGCCCCATGTGCCACCTCATGGTGGCTTCCCACAATGAGGACTCTGTTCGCCAGGCAACCAAGCGGTATGAAATACGGGAATGGAGATAAGCGCCCAAAGGGTGGTTGACAAGGGGAGGGACTGTAGGGGCCAGTAGGTTCAAAGGGGGTCTGGGGAGAATATTCAAAATATTTAACCCCTGCTACACCTGTAGGCTCCAGCTGAACAAGGAACTGCCCCTTATTTGCTGGGGAATAGGGAAGTCCAACGAGAAGGCAATGGCAACCCACTCTCCAGGCAAGACAGTGTTTTTGCCTGGAGAATCCCAGGGATGGGGAAGCCTGGTGGGCTGCCGCCTATAGGATAGCACAGAGTCGGACACGACTGAAGTGACTTGGCAGCAGCAGCAGGGAAGTCCAAATATTTCAGGAAAGGAGCTGAGACTTACCGGGGAGCTTTCAGAGGTCCCAGGGCCATGGTTATTTATCATGAGTTTGGAAATACATCAATATTTGAATAACTAGAAGAGCCATATGAGTGTGTCATGGCTGACTTTCAGCTCTGGATCCAGCCACTGTCTGGACTGATGATGTGACCTTTTCTGTAGCATGTGGGAGCTGGGCATTCCTCCAGATGGGCCAGTTTGCTTTGGACAACTTCTGGGGATGTGTGACCATGTCTCCTTGGCACTGGGTATGTGAGTGATCCGTCCTTCCCGGCCCCTACTCCCACCTCCCACCTAACCTGCCCCAGCCTCATTCCCTCCCAAACAGATCCCTTCTCCCATTCCCAGATGATGCCCGGCCAGGCTCCCATCGACAGCCTGCAGCCGGCCCAGGGGCAGGCCCTCAGAGAGGTCTGTCCCATATCTGAAGGCCTCGCGGGCCTATGTCTCTGTGTCTGTGCTCTGCTGTTTTTGTCTTGATCTTGGTATCTTGGTTCTTGATCTTGGTATCTCGTTTCCTGTCTGCTTTGTTATCTTTACTGTGTTGTTCCCCAGGGCCTGAGACCAGAAGAGTTATGTTTTCTTCTGGGAAGCGCTAAGGGGTGCAAAATCACTGCACCCTAAATTCACAGGTTGAGGTTTCTTGAGATATCCCAAGGATCCACACTGGGGCTGCAAATATTTTAGGAGGCTAACCTACGGTAACGGGCTTCCCGAGTGGCTCAGTAGTAAAGAATCTGCCTGCAATGCAGGAGATGCAGCTTCAATCCCTGGGTCAGGAAGATCCCCTGGAGGAGGGCATGACAACTCACTCCAGTATTCTTGCCTGGAGAATCTCATGAACAGAGGAGCCTGGTGGGTTAACATTCCACAGCCTTGTGGGCAAAGTCTGACAACGACTGTTGTGGCTGAGCACACACGCACGAAATCCATAGCCACAACGTCTCAGAGACGGATTTCTGTTTTCTTCCTTGCTCTGTTTACGGCCAAGGCCAACCTTCCCTATGGGAGAGCTGACTTCTTGTTAACTCTTACTCTGAGGGTCTAGATTTTAGGGTTCACACTCAATCTGGGGAAACTCTCCTTTATAACTCTTAATCCTGGTCAGGCTTTAGGCCTCCATTTCTGTACCCCCTTAACTTTGAAGTCATTAGATAGAAACTCAGTTTTGTCCTCAGGAAAGGAACGCTTCTTGTGTAATCCTCCTGCTCTGGGTTCTCTCTCAAAAAAAATTCTTTTTTTTTTAATTTACTTTTGGCTGTGCTAAGTCTTCACTGCTGCGTGGTCTCTTCTCTAGCCGTGGTGAGCAGGGGGCTACTTTCCAGTCGCAGCGCACGGGCTCCTCATTGAAGTTTCTCTTGTTGCAGAGCATGGGCTCTAGGCAGGGGGCTTCAGTAGTCGCGGTATGTGGGGTCAGTACTTGTGGCACGTGGGCTTAGTTGTCCGGTGGCATGTGGGATCTTCCCAGGCCAGGGATTGAACCCGTCTCTCCTGCATTGGCAGGCAGATTCTCTACCACTGCTCCACCAGAGAAGCCCCTCATTTTCTCTTAATTCTTGAATTAGTAAATTCCTTATCCTCTTTGCTTCCTTAATAGCTCAGTTGGTAAAGAATTCGTCCGCAGCACAGGAGACCGCGGTCCGATTCCTGGGTCGGGAAGATTCCCCTGGAGAAGGGATAGGTTACCCACTCCTGTATTCTTGGGCTTCTCTTGTGGCTCAGCTGGTAGAGAATCCACCTGCAATCGGGAAACCTGGGTTCAAACCCTGAGTTGGGAAGATCCCCTGGAGAAGGGAAAGGCTACCTACTCCAGTATTCTGGCCTGGAGAATTCCATGGACTGTATAGTCCATGGGGTTGCAAAGAGTTGGACACGACTGAGTGACTTTCACTTTATTCTCTTTGCAGCATTTTTATAACTTTGAGAATTTTTAAATTTTAATGTTTACTCCAGGAGTTTTAGTTTTTTTCAGCGGGAGATTTTGTCCAACTCACCTAATCTGTCATGCTCTCAGAAATGGAAGTCTCTGTTCTAGACGGAGCCTAGGGAAACATCTTGCCAAACTTGAGCCCACACCCTGCCAATACTCTCCCTCCAGGGCAGGCTGGCTATGCTGTGTACAAGTCCATCCCCTATGGCACCCTGGAGGAGGTGATCCCTTACCTGATCCGGAGGGCCCAGGAGAACCGAAGTGTACTACAGGGTGCCCGCAGGGAACAGGAGCTGCTCAGCCAAGAACTTCGGCGGAGGCTGCTGGGGCGGGGCCTGAGGGTATCCTCCCATTAGCACCCCCAAGAGTCACGTGGTCAATAAAGTTCTTGAGCTATTGCCCAGGCAGCTGCCTTGCACCAAAGCCACCTCTTTGGGGACGGGCTCATCTTGACTTCAGCCAGCCCAAGTTCAGGGGCTCTGTGGCTCAAAAAGGATCTTTAGATGACCCTAGAGCACAGCGAGGGCATTGATCAAAGACTAAGGAGGTTCCCCCCAAACCCTGAGGCAGTCTATCCTGCAAAGGGCCTGGGGTCAGCTCTACTCAACCAGTCAGTGGCTGACATGGGAATTTTCTTCACTCCTGTGGACACCCAGGTAAACAGCACAGATGAAGAGCAAACACTCAAAGACTGAAATCTAGAGGCTGGGCTAAAGCCACACGTCCAGGGAGGGACAGAGAGAAGAGCAAACCACTCTCTCGCTTAATAAGCATTTACTGAGTCTCCTTCTGAGCTAGGCTCTGAGGTAAATAATGCTGGGGACACAACAGAGACCAACACAACCCCAGGCCTGGCCTCACCGGGTTTTTAGCCCAGTAGGGGTAGACAGACCCACCTTCAGGCAGTGACAGCCCAGGGTAATCAGGGCTGTGATGGGTGAGCTCGGGGGAGTATCTGGGCAACCTTGGGGAAAGCCCAGAGGCTGAAGGAGGCCAGAGGAGACACCTGGTGATCAAGAGGGCTTCCCAGAGAATTCCCAAGAATAACCAAGAAATATCGAGAAGAGCATTCAAAGCCAAGGGCATGTGCACAAACAGACGGGAACGGGGAGACAAGGATCGGGGGGGGCAGATGATGCAGTCTTAGGTGCCACACTGCAGGGCTTCCACTCTGTCCAAGGTCACTAGGGAGTCAGGAAGGTTTGAACTAGGGAAGGGGTGGAGTCAGGAGAGACTTTAGTTGAGTCCCCTGGTTGTCACATGGTGGGTGGACTAGTGGAGAGAACCACCAGAAGATGGAGTGGAAGGGCCATGGAGCTGGTAGCCTGAATATGAGGGAGACATGCAGGCTGAGACCCAGGGCTCCGGGTGAGAGGGGACACGGGCCCAACTCTTAAGATGCAGATCTGGCAGGAAATGCAGTTTGGAGGAGATACTGAAGCCAGTGTGGGACCGGCTGGGTGTGAAGGTCCCAGGGGACATCCAGGGAGAGGTGTCCAGCACACTGAGTGGCCCACGTGTGGGGCAAAGAAGAGAGACTAGGGCAGAGACGAACAGGAAGCTGCCCGTGGGGTTGAGATGAGAAGCATGGGAAGACAGCCAAGGACAGGGACGGTGAAAGGCTGGGCATTCCAAACAAGGCAGTAACATCAGGGAGCAGCCAGCGCTCTTGGGTGAACATCGCAGTCTTTTCTACGGGGTCACCCAGGACCGTAAGAGTAGCTCTCAGGGGCGAGACGCTACTGTGCGCAAGCGCAAAGATGGCTGGCGAGTACTGATGCGCATGCACCTGGAATTGCCGCCTAGACCTCCGGAACTTCAGCGTGGGGTCACGTGGCAGTCACGTGGTGATCACTGTCCCAGCCTAACGGTAGGTGCAAAGCTTCGGGGACTGGGCCCCTAGCTGGCCACCAGGCCCCTCCCCCAGCCCACAGAACCCCGCCCCCATTCTCCCTTCCCACCCCTCCTGTGCCCAACAGACCCCACCCCTTTCTCAGCCTCGGTCTCAGTTCTGCACACCTTTTTTCCAGCCCACAGATAGGGTCTTCAGACTCCTTTCTTCCGTCCCTTCTAATCTGCAGACCCCATCCTAGTACACAAACGCTTCCCTAAAGCTCAGTCCATGCCCCCAGCCCTCAGACCCTTTCCAAGCCCGCGGACCCCAGCCACCGCCCCCTACCCCTCCTCAAGGCCCTTTCCCAGCCTGCAGACCCTGCCCTCAGGCTATCCGCCTTCCTTGGACACTCCTGTCTCACAGCCTGTAGACTGCGCCTCCCTCTCAGGTCCTAACCCTCACAGCCCTCTTCCTCCAGCCCCTATGTAGTCTTCAGACTCTCTTCCCAAGCCCCTGACTCCTATCCTCATAGCGCTTACTACTCCTCTACCACAGAGAGCAGATTTCCTTAGCTTCTTTTCACTTCCAGACTCCCTTGGACTCCTGACCTTCTGGTCTGAAGTTCTCCCAGGTCCCACCCTATTTCTCATTCAGATGCCTCTCTCCAAATCACACCCCTCCCAAATCAGCTCTGTCTTTATTGCTCCCAGAGATCTAGTCGTTCATGTCCTCCTGCCCTCATGAGACCTGCTCACTGATCCCTGGCCAGGAGCTGATGGAGTCCACAGATGCCCTCACTGCGTTCTCGACTCCCTGTGGAGCTGGGCTCTGTTCCGGATCCAGAAAGCCAGGTGGGCCGTCTGCATTGCCTGGCTGTGGCTGGGGGCCCAAGCTGGGGCCTCACCCAACTCCTGCGGAGAGGTGAATTTGGCTGCTGAAACTGCCTGGGGGCACGAGATCAAGGAGCAGAAAGGAGGATGCAACTTCAGTTGACCTGTTAACAATTGTGTATCAGGCACCTGTCATGTGCCAAGGCGCTGCTGTCTGTGATGGAGACTTGGGGGTGAGAATGACCCTCCAGATCATTGTGAATTAAATCTATAATGAGAATATAAGAGAGTGATGAGAATGAGGAAGACACCCCGGAAGGATGGCCTTTCGAATGGGTTGATATTTGAGTCCCACGGCATAAGAGCCAGTCATGGAAACAGCTGGGAACAAGCACTCCAGAGGGAATAGCCAGTGCAAAGGCCCTAAAACCAAAACAAACTGGGTACACAGTATCATAAAGCGATCATTCTCCAATTAAAAATAAAATTTAAAAGCAAAAAACCCCCACAAGCCCCAAAACTGGGGATATGTAAGCAGCAGGGAGCAAAAGGACTCAGGAAGGCAGCAGCTACAGACAGGAACAGGCCTTAAGAGTGGTGTGAATTTTGTTGGATTTTGTTCTGTGTGTAATTGGAAACCCCTGGAGTTGTAAGCAGGAAATTAACATGATCAAACTTACAGTTTCTGTTGTTCACTGATTTTTGTAAGTTGATTGTGTATCCAGACACTTTCTGAGCTTGCTTAATAGTTGTGTGTATTGATTCTTTTACTTTATTGTTATCTGCAGACAGTAACAGTTTGGTCTCAGCTGTTCAGTCTTTACACCACTCTCTTTTTTCTGTCATTGGGTGTTGGCCAGAACTCCTAAACGTTATCATTGGACATCTTTTTTCTTATTCTTGATATTAAAGAGAAGAGTCTTATGTGTCTGCATTAGGTACTTTGCTTGCTCTTGGGTTTTGGTTTGTAATTTTTATCAAGTAAGAAACTTTCCATCTATTCTTAGTTTTCTGAGGTAGATTTTTTTTCCTAATCATAAGTAGGCACTGAATTTTTTTTTTTTTGGCATTGAATTTTACCAAGTGCTTTTTTCTGCATCTACTGATACAGTTAAATGTGATTTTTATTTTTAAATTTGTGAATGTGTTTTTTTACATTGATAGATTTTCTTTTGTTGATTCATCCTTGCTTTCTGGGAATAAATCTATTGGGTTACCCCTTTTACTTTATTTAGGGGCTTTACATATATGATCATAAATTGATTTATGACTTCATTTCTGGTTCTGGAACTCTCATCTCGTTTCAGAGTTAAGGTCAAATTTTGCTTCATAAAAATGAGCCTTGCCCTCTTGCCCTGGGTACCTTTGTGTGATTTTAAAAATTTATTTATTTGTGGCTGCACTGGGCTTCACTGATGTGCAGGCTTTCTCTCTAGTTGTGCTCCACAGGCTTCTCATTGCGGTGGCTTCTCTTATTGTGGAGCACGGACTCTAGACAGTGTAGCCCAGTAGTTGAGGCTCCCAGGTTCTAGAGCACAGGCTCAGTACTTGTGGTGCACGGGCTTAGTTGCTCCACGGCATGTGGGATCTTCCCAGACCAGGGACTGAACCTGTGTCTCCGGCATTGGCAGGCGGATTCTTTACTGAGCTACCAGGGAAACCCCCCTTTATGTGATTTTGACACCTCTGGGATGAGGGTGGGGTGGATGTTGGCAGGGCAAGTAGACATCACCTTGTTCCAGTTCTGTGGATTTAGTCGTGAGAAGTGTGTTGAGATGGATTCTGAGGCAGACTCCCCAGCGGCTGGAAGGTGGCGGTTCCAGGACATAGGGATGGAATCTGGAGCCGAGGGTCACCCAGTCAGGGAGGGATTGTGGGGGCTGGGAATTGGGAAAGGTGTTGCCAGGACCTCTGTCCCTGGAGTAAGGGGCGGGGATTGTCCTAAGCCTCGCTGCCCCTCAGTTGTCCAGGTAGACGGGGAGAACTCAGCCGGGCAGACGGCGCTCTTCCTCTCGGCGCTGCTGGGCCACAGCTCGGCTGTGCAGCTCCTGCTGGCCTCTGGTGCCAACCCCAACCAGTACGTGGACACGTGGTGATGCCCCACACTCCCAGCCCTGAGTCTGAGCCCCAGAGAGCCTGAGAACCAGGGCTGTCTTCCCCAGAGACCTCTCTCCCTCAGGTCCCCTCCCATCCCTGGTGACCCATCTTGCTCTCTCAGTTAACCCCTTCTAGTCCTCCAAAAACTATTCCCATCTTCCTGGTGCCACTATGCTCACCGCCATCCTCTCACCCCTCCAAGGACTCTGCTGTGTCCCCAAGTGAGCCCCCCATCCTGATGCCCTCTTCCCATGAGCATAGTGACCCCCACCGCTCTCCATGCTCCCCTCCTGACACCTCCTGCCCCTGTTCCGTCCCTTTCCTAACCCATTCCTGTCCTCACTGTTCTGCTGCAGCCGCTGCCTGGATGGCAGCACGCCTGTGCACGCGGGTGCCTTCTCGGGCCGTAGCCTGGTGCTCCTACGCCTGCTGCAGGCGGGTGGCGACCTGCGTCTGCGTGACCAGCAGGGGCACAGCCCTTGGGACTGGGCAGAACAAGGTGGTGCCAAGCAGAGTTGGGAGGTGAGCTGTGGCCAGGGTGGGCTGAGGGCCTCAGGGCCGGGTCCCCCCACCCTGCCTCACCCCACATGCTCCCCGCCCCGTCCAGATGCTGGAACTGTTACAGCTGTGCCGGGCCCACATGTCAGCCCTGGTGCACGGCAGTGAGTTGGCGCCCGCTGTCTCCCTGGGCCAGTGGCAGGCTAGCTCTGGACACAGCCTGTGTGGTGGTCTGCAGCTGGTGCAGGCAAACAGGTAACGGTGCACGTCCTGAGGCCTGCCTACCCACCATGCCTGGCTACCCTGGACTTGCTCTCAGATGGCCCTTTACCTCAGGGCATGGAGGCTGGAGCAGACCAGGAGACCCCCCCATGTCCCTGCCTTAGGGTTCGGCCAGGTAAGCGGGAGATGTCAGAGGGAGTGGGGACCACGGCGTCCGTCCTCTTCCTGCCTCACGGTCCCGCTCCCCACCCCCAGCTGAGCAGCCTGTGGCCACTGGGGCTGGTAACAGGTGTACCCCTCGTGGACCCCAAGGAGCTGCTGCCAGCGCAGGGTGAGCCCGACCGCACCTACAGGAGCAGCTCCCATACCCTCATGGCCAAGTGAGAGAGCCCCTCTGACACCCTGCCTGGTGTCCAGCAGAGCTGGGGAGAGTCCGGCCCTCCTGCCCGCCCTTACCGGGAAACCCCTTGTCTCAGACCCGTGCTCTCTCCCCTCTGCCTTCCTCCAGCCTCCTGTGGAGGGGCCACCCCGTGACCGTGCGGCAGCTGAAGGTGCCAGGAGCCCAGGCTGATGTGCTGTGGGCTGACCTTCAACACTGCAGGTGGGCCCCTCCAGCCAGCCCCCCAGGCCCGCCATCTTCTACCCGCCCTGCCCAACTTGAGTGTTTTGGAAATAGATGACCAGGGAATGTGGTGGTGGCTGTGGTTAGAGCCTTCACCCTGGGCCAGCATTTGGCACGGAGCCCTCCTACTGGAGTGACCCAACTTACCACGGGAAAGTGGGCGCCTGGTTCTGTAGGCCTTGGAGAGGAGTGGGTGTTGGGAGGGTACCACGGGCAGTGGTGCTGGCCCCGCCACTGCCAGGCTGTGTGACCCGGGGTCTCCGGTTCTCCTCTGTCCGGTGGCTGAGGCAGATGGTCAGCTCCGGGCTGGGCGGGCTGGGGCCTCCTCACAAGTGGCCTGCTCTCCTCCTGCCCAGTGCCCTGCACCACCCCAGCCTGCTGCTGCTGATGGCACTGAGCCCCTCGGAGGACCTATCGGGGCTGTGCCTTCTCTTCGAACCCGTGTGGCTGGGCTCCCTGCATGTGGTGCTACACCCCCGGGGCCCGCGAGAAGGGCGACCCCCCCACCTCGTGCCAGGCCTGCTGCCGGGCCACCTGCTGCTGCAGGTGCTGGAGGCCCTGCTGTTCCTGCAAGCCCGCTGGTGTGCTCACGGTGGCCTCAGCTTCCATGCTGTGCAGCTGGTGCGGCCAGGCCTGGCAAAGGTGGGCAGCCTGGAGCATGGGCGCCCGCTGCACCAACGCTGGCTGCAGCCCAAGTGAGTACCTGCCTCCCTGTCCTGCCCCCATGGCCCCGTCCAGCAGCCGCTGACTCACCAGGTCCCTTGGCCTCCTCAGGCCGCGGCAGGGTTACCCCTGGGGAGGCCCAGGCCCAGGGCTGCCCCCGCCTCCTGAACTGTGCCCATGGCTGCCGCTGGAGCTCATCCGCGGTGACACGCCTGCGGCCACCTCAGACCTCTACAGCTTCTGCATCCTGGCCCAGGAGGTCTTCACAGGTCAGTGAGTAACCCTGCTCCCAGCCCCACTGAGGCCCCCACACCTCGGTTGGGTCCTCTAATCCTGCTTCCTCACAGGAGAGCTGCCCTGGGCTGGAAGAAAAGGACCTGAGGTGAAGGCTAAACTAGAGGCGGGTGAGAGCCCGGCCCTAGACCCCCTGGTGCCAGCCCCCTACCAGGCCCTGGTTCGGGCTGGGCTGGGCCTAGGGCCTGCTGACCGCTGCGGCAGCCTGCAGAGTACACGATACCTGCTGCGGGAGGCCGTGGCCCAGGTACAGGACAGGCGGGCAGGGGAGGGTGGTGGCCATGGAACCTCAGGCAGGTCCTGTGTCCCACACCCACTTAACTCCTGCAGTCTTTACTCCTCTCCACAGGACTCGGCCTCTGAGGTGAGCGCCCAAAGGGACTGGGCCACACGGTGCCCTCCACCGCAGGGTTCTCTCCCAGGTTAGAGGGCCCAGAGGGGATGGGAGCCGGCGCTGAGCAGAGCTTGGCTGTGTCCCCGCCCCATTTCCAACTGGCTGGTCTGCGAGCCCAGACACTGTACTGTGAGATGGCTCCCAGAGCCAAGACCGCACCCGGGCCTGTGGCCCACTGTGATGTCCCTAGGCCCCTCCCCATCCTAGGCAGGAGCCAGGACAGGCACGTGGAGGACCGAGGGAGCTGTGGGCCACCCACGCCAGCCCTCTGCCATCGCTTTCTGCAGGTCATGGGCCACAGCAGAGTCCAGAGGGGTGCCACCTGGGACTCGGGCAGCAGCTTGACTCTAGACAGCAGCCCGAGTCCCCACCCTGGCCTCTGCCCGGGGCACAGCCCCCCAGCCAGGGTCAGCCTGGACCAGAGCCTGGAGCCCAGATCAACAGTATGGATACCCCAAGTCCTGTGCCATTGTCCATTTGCTTACCCATGACCCTTCCCCCCAGTTGTCACCAACCCCAATTTCCCCGGCTGCCTCTCCTCTGACCAGGGACCCCCTGGGACCTCCACTGTTCCCCTCGCTGACTGGTTACCCCCTCCCCACCCCCATCGCCGACCAACCCTGCTTCCCCCAGGGCCCTGCCCTGCATGCCAGCCTTCAGGACTCAGCCTCCCTGCTGGGGACTCAGAGCTCTGAGGAGCGGTTTGAGAGGAAGTTCTCAGCCAAGATCCAAGCCCTGCGGGGGCTGCGGCAGCACACACACAGGGCTGCCCTGCTGGATCCCCAGCCCCGTGAGCCCAACCCCTGCCTGCTGACCCACAGGGAGGCTTCCCATGTCCTGGCGGCTGCTGGCAGGGAAGGCCACGAGGGCAGGTGAAGCAGAGGGCCCTGAGCCCAGGCCCTGCCCCAGCCCGCCCTCCCAGGGCCCTCCTGAGCTCTGTGGCCACTGGTGCCAGCTCTAGTCTTTACTCCTGCAGGTACCCAGCCCTGAGCTGATCAGAGGAAGTCACTTCTCCAGCCTGCAAAAGTGAAAAGTGGGGTGCCGGTGGGAGGGCCCCGGGCCCCTTCCTCCTCCCCAAAGTCAACTTCAGCCCACCCCTACCCGACCCTCTCCCAGGATGGATCTGCTGGAGGAGATCATAGCAGAGCTGCAAGGTGGATGCCAACTTGAAGACGGGCCCAGGCTCAACCCCACTCCTGACACACATTGTTAGGGCACCCGTGGCCCCTTCTATGCAGATGTCGCCCCTCAGAGCCTCCCAGGAGTGACTCCCCACTTAGCACCTGCTGAAATGATAAAATGAGAAAGCAACCCACCTGTCACTGCCTCTTTATTCATTGAGCCTGGCCCCAGCATGACAGCAGCAGCCACATTTTCACCATTTTTATTCATTAATTTTGTCAGATGGTTTAGTGGGGTGTGTGTGGGGAGATAGCAGGAGCAGCCCCCCACCCCCGTGCACAGGACAGGACATGCTGGGGACCCCTGGAGGGAAAGGGAGGGTAAGGAGTCAGCCTAACCCTCTCAGATTTGTGCGAGAGGCCCCAGGATGGAGGATGGTGGGGGGCAGGCATGCCCGTCAGCCCAGGGTAGGTAGGCTATGATAACGGGTTAGGGACCCACATCAAAGGCAAGTTACAAAGTTAGAACCTGGGGTAGGGGTCAGAAGCTCAGGAAAATACAAAACAAGGGATCAGGTTGGACCAAGATCAGTGAAAGGGGAAAAGAAAGAAGGAAGGTCCCTCCCAGCTCTGGCTCAGCAGTAGCTTTGGGTCTGGCTCTCAGGGTGGAAGGACCAGCTGGGAGTAGGGTAGGGGGGTGGGGGACCAGCCCCCTCCCTCCCTTGCCCCCCATTCCTGTACAGGGACCCTCGGTGGTGCTCGCCCCCCCTCCCATAGGCTGGTGGGGCTGCCCTGTAGGGGAGAGGGTCTGGAGGGCCCCAGGGCCCAGGCACCCTGTGAGGGGTGTGGTGGCCCCAGGGGGCCCGCTGCTTTTGGGGGAGGCGGGGGGCTGGGGGACCAGGATCAGAGCGACTGCGAGGGTGGGCAGGTGGGGAGGAGGAGCTTGAAGAAGCCGGTGAGGGGCCCCTGGGCCCCAGGGCTAGGTTGACATAGAGGGGTTCAGGTCGGGTGGGGCGCCGGGCTGAGTGCTGGGGGGCTGAGTAGCCAAGGTGGTCGTGGGGAAAACAGGAGGGTGGTGGGTAACTGAGCGGGAAGTCAGGGGACCTATGGAGTGGTGGGGATTGGCCAAGCATGCCGTACGAGGCACTGAGCCTGTCTGGGGGCATGGGGCGCAAGGGACTCCAGGACCGAGTGGGGCCAGAGTAGGGGGACCCCTCACCAGCCTCGATCTCATAGTACAGGTTCTCTCCTCTGTCCAGTGGTGCAGGGGGAACCAGGGGGCTCCTCCAGACTGGGGCTGGGGAGCTGGGCTGGAAGGATGGGGAGCCGAGGGGGTACAAGCCTGGTTTGGGGACCCCGAGGAAGGGTGGCAGGCACTCCCGGGGGGCTGAGAAGAAGCCAGGAGTGGGAACCTGCTGGGGGACAGAACACAGGAACTGGGTTGCCATCTCTGGCACAGCCCCGCACCCCCCACCCATCCTGAGCTGGGCACTGACCTGGGTAGGGCCTCGGGGTGCCCTCCTTGAGGTCCCTGTGGGCCGCTGGCTCCTCACCAGGCTCCCATCACTTTGTTGCCTTGGTAAGGAGGGTGGGGGTCCTGGAGCCCAGCCACCTGGGTGGGCTAGGGGGTGGGGCGGTGGCCCACTCCCTGAGGTCCCTGGGGGCTCACCGCCCACCTCCAGGGACAGTGAGCGGCGGAAAGGGGACTGAGGAGCAGATGGGGTGCTCCCCTGCTCCTGCTGGCTCTGTCTCTGGGCCACCTGCTGAGCCCGCTCAGCCAGGGCCAGGGCCATGAGGCGTGCTGGATTTTTGGGAGGCGGGGGTGGGGCCCCCCCCGGGCGCAGGAGGGACAGGGGAGGGGGCAGCAGCGGTGAATCCATACCAGCACCTAGGAGAGGAACAGGAAGAGGAGTCAGCCAGGTCTTGGGCACAGCCTCGGGGTTGTGAGGCAGTGGGCTGGGCTGGGCTGGACTGGACAGGACACACCATGCTGGCCTTGGGCTCCCCGGGGACCAGGCAATGCCAACTTGCTGCAGATCTCTTGTTGGCAGGTGTCACTCAGCTGGGCCTCAGCTCCACGCAGCAGCAAGGGGATGAGGTGGGGGCGCAGGCCCGGGCTGGGGCTGAGGGCTGGTGTTGGGGTGGCTGAGGCAGGTGTTCCTCCAGCCCCTAGCAGCTCCAGAACAGCAGGTGGCACTGACACAGACCTGTCTCTTATACACATCTAGATGTGTATAAGAGACAGGTCNGTGGGCTGGGCTGGGCTGGACTGGACAGGACACACCATGCTGGCCTTGGGCTCCCCGGGGACCAGGCAATGCCAACTTGCTGCAGATCTCTTGTTGGCAGGTGTCACTCAGCTGGGCCTCAGCTCCACGCAGCAGCAAGGGGATGAGGTGGGGGCGCAGGCCCGGGCTGGGGCTGAGGGCTGGTGTTGGGGTGGCTGAGGCAGGTGTTCCTCCAGCCCCTAGCAGCTCCAGAACAGCAGGTGGCACTGACACAGACAGGGGCTCCGAGATGTCCAGGGCAGCGGGTGAGGCAGGGCTGGTGGGGCCCCGGGGCGAGAGGGCCTGGGGGGTCGCCCTGGGTGGAAAGGCAGAGGCGGGGGCTGGGGGGGCCGGGCTGGCGGGAGGTGCCGGGTCCCCGGGGGTGGGGCTGCTGCAGCGAAAGGTAAGGGGATCAAAGTCAAGCCCCCGGAGCCCCTCCAGGCAGCGGGGTGGGCTGAAATCCAGCTCGTCACCGTCGTCTAGCCAGGCCGAGGTTCGGTGTGAAGGGGAGCCAGAGAGTGCTCCCAGCCCAGCTGCGGAGGACTCAGAGGAAGAGGAAGAGGACGACTCGGAGGAGGACTCAGTGGACTCGGATGACGACAGGCTCTCGCAGGAGCCAGCAGGTGCGGGGCCCACGGGAAAAGCGTCACTGCTAGAGTGGGGTCGCCGTAGCCTATGCAGCCGCTGGAGGCCTGGAAGGGCAGCGCAGGGGAGGGGGAGTTAGGGGTCAGGGGTCAGAACTACCTACCCAGATACATCAGTGAGAACAGGACACACACCCGCAGTAAGTTGGGGAAATAACACAGAGAGACACGTCCCTGCCTAGGATCACAATGGCTGGGGATCCAGGGAGAGCTGTGCAGACTCACGGGTGATAGAAGCCATCAGTAGCAAGTCCATGAAGAGAATTGTTGCAGAGGCAAGAACAAAGTCTGACAACCCCACTGGCTACAAGCTCCACACCAACAGGATCTCATACCCGGTGGCTGGGAGGACAGCCTGAGGCGACCAGTTCTGGGAAATACTTGGGCCTCGTCTTGTACAGCTGGATGTGGGCGTATCATACTGTGTGCACCTCCCCTCCTGGGCGCGCTTGTCAGAGATCCATCAGGAGGGGCATGGACAAGTATCCCCTCCCCTGAGGGGATACCCACACTCGACAATGGACAGTGATGGAGAGGAAGGAGCCTGAGCTACACCAGCTGTGCGGACAGCAGCCTGTGATGGAGTGATGAGTGAGTACACACACAGCACGATACCCCTTTTTAATGATACCCTTTAATCAAAGATTCAAAACAGCTAGTAGTATGCTGTTGATCCCTACACCTGTAGGTGACAAAACTGTAAAGGCAAAGGGATGAATACTATCAGAGGATGCCTGAGGTGGGGAGGCAGCAGGTGGGAGGGGGAGGAGTTCGCAGGTACTGTGGTGGGAGGCCTTTACTTCTGGCCAGTGGATTCATGGGTGTTCATGATACTGTTTAATTTCTTTCAAAAGGGATGAACAAAGGACTAGAAGGACCCTGCGTGGGCCAATGATCAGAGTGCATCGTGAACCAAGAGAGAAGCTTTATCAAACTTATTGTACGTAAGGTCCAGATTAAAACAAAAAACCCCAAGAACCCCAAATCTAAGAACACCACGTGGAGGCCAGCTCAGAGCCCCAGTCCCTCCCAGCTCCACCTGGGCACAGGCAAGGGTCACCCCGTGCTCACCAGCCCCACTGGCCTGCGATGACAGAGACTCCTCACTCTTGGCAGGCCTCAGTGTGACAGTGTCAGGTCGGCAGCCTGCAGGGAGAGGACGAAGCGTCACGGGGGGGTGCTCCAGGGTGCCCCTCCAGCCACCACGCCCACTGCCCGGCCTCTACCTGAAGGCTGTGGTCGGGCCCGGGTGCCCCCTAGCCAGGGCAGAGGCTTCTTTCGGGGGATGCTGGGGCCCCGGCCCAGTGCAAAGAAGGTCTTCCAGCTGCTACCCCCAGGCTTCCGCTGTTTCTCGCCTCTCTCCCCTTTCCTCCTGGAGTTTGGGTCAAGACATAGGAGGCTGGCTGAGAGCTGGGTCCCCCAGGCCAGTCCCTCCCTTCTGGACATCCTACTCACCTTTCCACAGGTGAAGTTGGGGCCTTGGAAGTTGTGGGCTCGGTGGGTGTCCCCAGCCGACCCTGGGTCCGAGCCTGGGCTTCCTCTAGTGTTAGCAGGCGAGTGGAGGGGCCGCTGCCCGCAAGGGACTTGGGCCTGGGGAGGAGGCAGCGGCCTGAGGAGTCGGGAGAGGGGGCAGCCATAAGCCCTGGGGCTGTTGAAGGCCACAGGCAAAGCCAAGCGCCATAGCCCAAGCCTCGGCCCCGCAGCGTGCCCACCCGGGCTGGCAAGGCAGGGGGCCAGGACGGATCAGGCGGGAATGGGTGGGCAGCAGGCAGGTGAGGAGGAGGAGTGAGGCAGAACGAGCTGATGAGGAGGCAGCTCCCAGCAGCCAGCGAGGACAGCGGCTCTGGCTTCAGTTACCTCGGGCCAGAGGGCCCTCCGACGTGCTGAGTCCTGACTGGGCTGGGGTCCGGGGCAGGGCAGGGAGTCTGGGTGGGGCCGGGGCAGGGTCAAGTCTGGGGACCTCCCACCTCCTCCCAGGTGGACCCATGGCCCCAAGTGCCCCCAGGAGCTACAATGGGTGAAGGAAGAACGATGTCCGGGCCAAGAAGTGGGGATCTTGAGCGTAGGAGCTGAAATGAGAAGGTGGGGGAAGGGGAGGGAGAGGCCGGGGCGGGGTCCTCAAGGAACCAGAAGGGAGGTCCAGCTTCAGTGGGATAGGGATGGGGCTGGGAGCCCACCTACCCTCCCACTGCAGCCCTGACGATGGGGGGGCGGTAGTCAGGACATGGGATAGGATGGGCATACCTGCAGGGTCGAGGCCAGCAGATGTGAAGGTGTCGCTGAACAGGACGTCCACGTGGGTGAGCAGGAATTCCACCACCACCGACTGTACCCGCACCTCCCGGAAGGCTGCTGCCCCCCCTAGCCCTACTGACTCCAGCTCCATGGACCTGGATGGGAGGAGGGTGAGGGTGGCCGGGTGCCTGGAGCCCCAGCTGGTGGGTTCTGGCTCGGGGGGCGGGGGCGCACCGTGGAAGCAGTGACTGTCATTCAACGTATCTGACCTTATCAAACTGATCACATCTAGAACTAGATTCTCAGCCTTTCCCCAGAACCCACTCCCTCCCTGCCTATCCCATCTCAGTCAATACCTTGTTATTGCCCTTGACCCCTCTTTCCCTAACACCCACATCACTGTCACACTGTGCTCTTGTATTTTGGTAATGTCCACTGTCATCTCCCACATAGGACTGAGCTCAGAGCGTAGGTTCCTGCTCACCACTGCGTCCCCAGGGCTGAGAACAAGGGTGGGCACACAGGCACCCAACATTTAAGAAATATGTGTTGAGGGACTTCCCTGGTGGTAGTGGCAGGAGTCTGCCTGCCAATGCAGGGGATGTGGGTTCAATCCCTGGTCCGGGAGGATCCCACATGACTTGTGGCAACTAAAGCCCGTGTGCCACAACTACTGAGCCCATGAGCTCTAGGGCTGGTGAGCCACAGCTAATGAGACCCTGTGCCGCAACTACTGAATCCCATGCGCCTAGAGCCTGTGTTCTGCAACAAGAGACACCATCATGATGAGAAGCCTGTGCACCACAAGGAATAGCTCCTGCTCACTGCAACTAGAGAAAGCCCCGAACGCAGCAACCAAGACCCCCACAACCATAAATAAATTACAAGAAAAGAAATAATGTGTTGGGTGAAATGATCAGAAGAGCAAAAGTTGGATGGGTTTCTGGGGTGAGGTTGGGGGGCGGTGGGGAGACTCCAGGCCCAGCCTGGGGGTTGGTAGGGAGCTGAGGGTGCAGGCTGGTGAGCCGCCAGCTTACCGTAGCAGGTTAGGTGCCCAAACGATGGCCAGGTTGCGGGCGTGCATGCTGGTGTTGGCACTGTGTCTCGCCATGCGGGCCAAGTGCCTCAGCAGGTACTCCAGGGTCCTGGGGGTGGAGTGGAGAGGGACACCTGAGCCTCACCTCCCTTGGGAGTCCACCACCACCCTTCCCTGCCCCTCCTGGTTTACCGGTAGTGCGGCGGGGGCAACTGCTGGATGACATCATGAACCCTCACCAGGCGCTCCTCCTCCCCTGGCACCGACATGGCCTCCTGAGACAGTGCACAGCGTGAGCGGGGCTGGGCTGCCGTCTCCCAGCCCCTCCTACCTCACGGTCACCCTCACTCACACTGAACTTCCCGTAGAGCTGGTAAGTGAGTAACGGGTTGGGCAGCTCTCGGAAGTAGAGCTTGCAGAGGGAGGACACGCTGTGGATGTCCTGAAGGAAGGCGGGGCCAGACAGTTCAGGGATCCTCTCACTGTCGAACTCATGCCTGAGGCCACCACGTCGAGAAGAAGATGCAGGTCAGAACTGGCCCCCTGGGCTGGGTCCTGCCCCCATACCCAAAGTGTCCACAGGTGGATGCAACCCTCTTCCTGTGCTGGCTTTTCAGAGGCAGTACCTTACTGAGCCCCCTCCTCCCCAACAACCCTGCATGCCAAAGACAAGGGCGCCCCATTTACACAGGAGCACACTGAGGCTCTGGTGGGAGACACCCTGCTTGTAGCTACCCAAGCCCATCTACCTCCAGAGTGTGACTGGGCTCCATCCACAAAGTTGTGCCATTTTCCTGGCTCCAAGAGGCACTGGAAACTGCAGCTGGAATCCCAGTGGCCTCTGCTCACAACCTGGCAGTGTCTCGCCCTCTCAGGTGAGAAAGCTCTATACATGGGACCTCGGCCTCAGGCCCTCTGCTCTCTCCTGGAAGCCCGGGCCTCAGCGCTTCCCACTTCTTAGACTGTTATGCCTACTGCCCCTCTTCAGCCCACAATCCTTCCTGTGGTTCCTCCCTTACTCCCAATAAAAGCCAAGAGCCTAACAGTCATCAAAAAGGGCCCGTGAGCCTACTCGCACCTAATCACTTCTCAGACATCATCTCCTGCCACTTTCCCCTCTCACTGGGTGTTCTCTCCATGGTGGGCAACACAATGCTAGCTCCCCTACCTCCTCCACAGCGAGCGCTCTCCCAGGAGGCCTTCTCCACCCACCTTGATTTCTTATTATGATCTCCCTCACCCCGTCTTTTTTTTCTCCAGGCCACCTGTCACTATTGTCAACTCTCTCCTTTCCTGTCTGCCTCTCCTTCCAGCACGTGGACCCCATGATGCAGGAGTCTCCGGCTGTCTCGTTCACCATGGTGTCCCTAGAGCTTAATGCTTGACGTGTGGCATGTGCTCACGAAGGCTGAGGCTGGTGGAGGGGCCTCACCGTAGCCTCTGGATGTTGGATGACACTCCTGAGAGTCGATAGATTCCATCCACCACCCCGTGGGCCTCAATAAACTCAGAACAGCAGCGCAGCACCTGGGGCACTGGGAGAAAGCAGGGGCTGGGTCTGCTGCTGTGGGTCACAGCCTGCGGGGGAGGAAGGGCAGGGGAGGCAGACTGGGCCTCACCGTCCTGGCCTGAGTTGCTGAGGTGTTCTCCCAGGTCACAGCCGAATACCCTCTGCCGCAGAATGCCCCGCTGCCGCAGACGCTGCCGGGAAGGGCGGGAGCGCATGAAGGTGCGGAGGAGGCCAGCCAGCTTCCCCCGCGGCCGGGGCACCGCTGTGGAGATAAAGGCTGGTCACACAGGGTTGCATGGGGAGACGGGGCAGGGTCTGGCCCCTGGTAATTACAAATGGGTAATGTTCACATTACCTGAGGTCAGAGAGGAAGCACCCTGGGAAGCCAGGACACCACATGGGGGACCATCGGCATCTGCAGGGTGAACAATGGAGGAAAGGATGGAGGGCAGGGAAGGGATGCAGGAGGGCCTCCCCACTCTGCCCAGGACACTCACCCCCCTTTAGTCCTGGACCCGGCCGCTCCGTGAATAGTTCCACACACTCGCTGGGGAAGAAACCGACCTGAGGAGGGTTTGGGGTCAGTGACGGGGCCACCTGAGCTGGCATAGTGCCCCAGCCCCACCTGTCCAGCTCTAGCCAGGCTCACCTGGAAGCCCCGCTTGCCCCGCCACCAGCTCCGATCCTCCGTGGGTGGCATGTCGATCACGGAGACAATGTCCCCCACCTGGGAGTGGGTGGGCATGAGGAGGCAGGGTCAGAAGGTGCAGATGAAGTGGGAGCCCAGCCGGAGTCTGCTCCCCCACAGCCTTACCTCGAAGGACAGCTCGTCAGGTGCCTGGGCCGTGTACCGCTTTACCACATGGGCAGCGGCCACTGCGGGGATATTGAGTGAGGCCTCCTCACTGAGGAGCAGTCGCCGGCCGTGGTTGTCCAGCTGAGATGGAGGGGGATGTGGCAGGGAGAGGCCAGAAGGAAATAGTAAAAACCGAGAAGGTTCCCTCACTAGAGGCCACCCCCTGTCCCCCACCTGGGTGCCCCTGTCACTCAGAGCTATTGGTAAAAACCTATACTCTTGCCCCTTCCAAAGCAAATTCCCTTCCATGTCCCAGGATGCCCCTGCCCGAAACCATGCTGATTCACTCCTCTACCCACATCCTCCACAGCAAACATTGCATATCTGCTATCTGAAAACCTGCACTCTTAGCCTGGCGTTCTGCTAGCTACAGCCAAAACTATTTCTAGCCAGTCTATCAATATACCTTGAAATTCTCACATCCCCACAGCCCAACACCTGCACACACGCGCACACACACATGCACACACGCGTGCGCGTGCGCGCACCCACTTGCGTTCTCTCTCACAGGCAAGCGCCCACACAGACACTGAAATACCAGTGCCTCCTCCACTCCAGCTCTTTTCTTTCCTGTGCCCACACACCCTCCCAGGCTGCTTCTTGCTCCTCAGACAGCCCTCCCTCACTTCCAGCTCCAAGCCCCCTGCCCGGGCCCACCTCCATCCAGGTAAGCACCGGCCCACAGTTGAGGTTACTGTCCACCAGCCCTGACAGGGTTTCCAGGTACTGCAGCAGCAGTGGCACCAGCATCTGGGACAGGTTGTCAGAGTGGGGTTTGTGAGAAGACCCCACCCAAGAGAGCCCACCGCCCTCCTGTACTGCCCTGGGTCGCCTCTGGCAGGGCTGAAATTCAATGTGAACACATGGGTGCCGCTCTGCTGTGAAGTACTGAAATACTGTCGTATCAGTTGATAAATAGGCTGGGCCAAGGCCCTGTGTTTCCCCAGCGGTCTGGCCATTCTGACCCTCCCCTGGAGCCCCCTGAAACTCCCCATGATCCTAAAAACTAAAGGGAGTCACCCTGCTACAGTTCTGAGGCCCCCAACTGGTTGGAACTCAGGACATACCAGTGTTTAATATTTATCTATTTCCCCTGCCTTGATGATTTCACCCATCACTGGTGGGGACATATCTTGGCTGTAGCAGGGGCTAGGACAAGTAGTTTACCTGGGCAGCCCTGGCACCCTCTGGGGGTGGAGGAAGCTCTGGGAGGCAGGAAAACCTCCGGTCAAATATGCATCGGTGGAGGTGGGCATCCAAGGAACGGAAGTCATCATAACTGCGGAGAACTGGCCAGGAACGGCCCTGTGGGAGTGGGAAGGACAGGGCGATACAGCAGCTGCATTATACTGAGCTGAGGACCATGGCAGTCAGTTCACTGGGCCAGAGGAGAGGCAGGGGTGGCTGCCGCACCTGACAGGTCACCTGCACCCCGAACACCAGTTCATTCTCACCAGAGACGTTCAGACCGTCACGCTCTGGAGACAGCAGGAGCTGCAGAGGGAAACAAAAGGCCCAGGTGAGGGTCTCGCTTTTGTCCCTGTCCTGACCTCTCCAGATCAGCACTTTCAAGGCATGGGACCGTGTCCGCCTCCTGGGTCTCCCCACAGTCAAGGCCTGGTGATGGCTCAGTCAGAGTCCAAGGTCCTGGCACAAAGTTCACACCTAACAAAGTCATTGCTGAATGAATAAAGGAACAAATGAATGAAGGAACAAGTCTCCCCTCTGCCCTGCAGCTCCTGCCACCGAGTAGTCACTCCTGGGGGGAGGTTTCAGGGGTAAAGTGGCTGATGCTGCGTCAGGGTTGAGCGGGATCCCACCTACCCACCTGGGTGCAACCCTCATACCTGAATGTGGCCGAAGTCAACGTTCTCGTAGTGGAAATGGGCACAGTCTGCCAGCCGGGGAAAGGGACCTCGAGGAGCCGAGAGCCTGGGGGACAGAAGACAGATCACTGGGAGCCCTATGCTTGGCTCCCCTCCTAGGTTGAGGTTCTCCCTCACCTCTCACCTCTTCCCAGGCTTCCCTTTCACACTGGGTCCCCCAGCGGGGGGCAGGGGCTGCACTGAGCCCTCCCCCGGGCCATCCAGGCTGTCAGTGCTGCGAGCCTGTAGAGCAGAAAGAAGAATCAGAGGCCCCCAGAGATGGGAGCAGAGAGACAACGGGAGCATTGTTATCTGGCAGCCTGGGCCTGCAGGCCCGAATTGCTCCACACACTGTCCTGAGCATGCAGTAGAGGGGTAGAACGGGGAGGTGAAGGCCGGGCTCAGGGTAGGTCTGCTTCTTCATGTGTAGTCTGGAGTTGGGGACTGGAAGAGCAGGGGCCATGGGTGCATCAGGGCAAGAGCATGCTGGTACTATCTCTCCTAGCCCCAGGAGAGAAGGGATTGTGCCTTTCCGCGCCTTTCATCACCGTCTGGACAATCACAGCTCCCATCTTATCAGCCTCCCTGCTTCCACCTCTCCCTTCCTGCCAGATTCTTCACAGCAAGAGTTAGTATCACTTTCACAAAACACAAATCTGCCTCTGTCTCTCCCCAGGTCAGGGATCTTCAATGGCTCCCTGTTGTCTTTAAGATAAAGTCTAAATACTGTGGTCTCTGCTTACCTCTCCAGCCTCATTTCTTCCCACTGCCTCTACTCTCAGAGCTCTCAGACTTCTAAGAGTCCAACAAAAGAATCATCTTCTCATTTCCTTCTAGGCTTTTGCAAAGGCTGTTCCCGCTGCATGGAACACTCATCCCCATCTTTTCCCCATGCTTTCACTTAGCCCTCAGATCTGACTCTCATGGCAGCCTCCCCCATCCCAGGCTTGATGATATTGCCTTAACTTCCCTCATTACAGCCCTGTGCACTCTGAGATGTCCCCATCTGGTGACAAGTCCATCTCCCCCACTGGACTGAGGCTCAGTCCCCTAGCATTGCCCTGCACAGAGCTGGGCAGAGAATTGAAGCTCCTCACAAGTAGGGTTGTGCCTAATTCCTCTCTGGGTCCCAATGCCCAGTGCCAGCTCAGTCACCCAGCAGGGGCTGGGTAAAATCTGATGAATAAATTAACCATCTGCCAGATGAGGATTTCCCAGAATGGGCCCTAGCCTCTCCCTCCTTCATTCTCCTACAACCCCGACTTCATCCTTTGGGTCTCACCCTTGGGTCGGTCCCCCTCCAGCCCATGAAGCTCCCCAAGGCAGGATGGGTTCTGACTTTCTCCGTGCCTGGAGCAAAGGGGCTACACAGAGGTCTCAGTGAATGCTAAGTGAGGGAATGAGGGAATGAATGGATGAATGAGCAGGAGCAGCATGGTGGGAGAGGGAGATGGTGGGGGAGTAGGGATGAGGACAAGAAGATGGAGAGGACCCAATGATCACATCGGGGGGTACAATGCACGCTGGGGATTGAGGTGGAGTAAGGAGGAGGGGAACAGTTGGAGAGGCTGAAGTAAAGGTTCAGGCTGATGCGGGGACGGGGTAAGGGAGGGCTGGTTGAGAAGGAATGGGATGGGATGAGAAAGGAGAAGAAAAGGGTCAGGCTGAGGATGGAGCCGGGTGGGGGTGGGGCTCAAGAATGAGAAAGGGGCTGATGGTAGGAGGAGGAGGGATCTAAGCCAGGGAGAGGAGGAGGATGGGATGACGATGCTGAGGATGGATCTGGGACAGGGGCTGGTGGAGGACTCTGAGACCCTCAGAAGGTCCTCGCGGAGGCCACTTAGAGGATGCGGGGTGCTTCCCTGGACCAGCCCTTTTTACTGTCACCCCCATACAGGGCGTGGAACGGGGATGCGCGTTGAGGGGGCGGGGCCGGGGTAAGGGCTCGAGCCCAAGACCAGGCCGGGGTACGAGAGGGGCCGCGATGAGGGGTGAGGGGCGGCGCGGGCCGCGGACTCGGGCGGGGCCAGGGGCGGGGCGCGTGGGGCGTGGCCGCGTGCGGACAGACTGACTTCGCCGATGGACGGACGGCCGCGTGGGCGCCTCACCACCATAGCCGCGTAGCCTCCTCAGACGCCAGCCGCGCTGGACCCCTCGCTCGTCGTCCTCGCCGCGGATACCGCCGCCATGGCGACACAAAGGGGAGGGCGCGAGCCGCGCGCGGGCGGCTGCAGGCCCCGCCTCTAACGGCTGCCCGTGGCTCTGGCGCGCGCGCTCCACGGGGGCGGGGGCAATGAGGGGACGCGGCGCAGATTCTCATTGGCTCTACCCTTGGCCTTAGGACGACGCCCCGCCCACCTGGCGGCTAATCATTGGCTTCAGCTTGGGTCCTATTTCTGGCTAGATCTCTTCGGTCCCGCCCCGCGAAGTTTGACAGCACCACGCCCATGCCTGCGTTTCATTGGCCGTCATTCCCCTCCTGAGACACACCCCCAGGTTCTTTATGCTTTGCTTCTAACATTTCTAACCCTAAGCAGTGGCCCCTTCCCTTAGTCCACTGTCAGTGATGGCTCCTCTGACACTTAGCTGGCTTGTCTCATGAACACAAGCTTTTCTCCACTCCCTAAGCAGCTCTTTGAAGTCCCGATCCCCACTTTGTCAGTCCCGATTCAGCCCCTATCCCTGCTCTTGAATACTAAGAACATTGGCCCATGGATGCTCAGGTGCCTCGCACAAACTCAATTCTAATTTTTCCTGTTGTTGACTCAGGAAGCTCAGAAAACGCTCTGTAACAATACCCTTTCCAACAGAACTTGCCATTGGTCATGCCCTCAACAAGGTCCTCGAAGGTACATCCTTGATCAATCCATTCATTCATTCAAAAACTCTGATCACTTAATTTGTGGATCTATCAGTAACCAAAACGGGGGAAATATACCCTGCCCACACGGAGCTCAAAAGCTAGTGGGAAAAGAATTTGCAAAATAAATATTTAAAAATATGGATAAAAATTAAGCAGAGATTGGGGAAAGGGAGTGTGATGGAGGAGTCAATTTAGAGCTACTTACTTCAATTTATTGAACTTGTTGACCTCACTTCCACAACAGGTATTTCCCACATGAAGTACCCTCTGCCTGGAATATTCTTTGCAGCCCCTTCCCCTCATCGAAACACAACTGCAAATTCTTTCATACTCCTCTCGTGAGAAAGTAAAGTCTGTCTTTCCTCCCTTTTGAATCTGGGCAAGACTGTGACAACTTCAACCAATAGAGAATAGGAATGAATAGGAACTGACACTATGTGATTTCCAAGGCGAGGTAGTAAAAGGTAACGCAGTTTCCTCTTTGTCTGCTGGAATGGCTAGCTCTGGAGCCTTGATGCACAATGAAGTGCAGTTCTGCTGATGCAGTTCATGCTTTGAGGAAGCCCAGATCACAACAAACTGTGGAAAATTCTGAAAAAGATGGGCATACCAGACCACTGGACCTGCCTCTTGAGAAACCTGTATGCAGGTCAGGAAGCAACAGTTAGAACTGGGCATGGAACAACAGACTGGTTCCAAATAGGAAAAGGAGTATGTCAAGGCTGTATGTTGTCACCCTGCTTATTTAACTTGGAGGAGGCAATGGCATCCCACTCCAGTACTCTTGCCTGGAAACTCCCATGGACGGAGGAGCCTGGTAGGCTGCAGTCCATGGGGTCGCTGAGTCGGACACGACTGAGCAACTTCACTTTCACTTTTCACTTTCATATACTGGAGAAGGAAATGGCAACCCACTCCAGTGTTCTTGCCTGGAGAATCCCAGGGATGGTGGAGCCCAGTGGGCTGCCATCTATGGGGTCGCACAGAGTTGGACACGACTGAAGCGACTCAGCGGTGGCTTATTTAACTTATATGCAGAGTACATCATGAGAAACGCTTGGATGGAGGAAGTACAAGCTGGAATCAAGATTGCTGGGAGAAATATCAATAACCTCAGATATGCAGATGACACCACCTTTATGGCAGAAAGTGAAGAAGAACTAAAGAGCCTCTTGATGAAAGTGAAATAGAAGTGTGAAAAGGTTGGCTTAAAGCTCAACATTCAGAAAACTAAGATCGTGGCCTCAGTTCAGTTCAGTTCAGTTCAGTCGCTCAGTCGTGTCCGACNAAAAAAAGCCTTCTTCAGGGATCAATGCGAAGAAATAGAGGAAAACAACAGAATGGGAAAGACTAGAGATCTCTTCAAGAAAATTAGCGATACCAAGGGAACATTTCATGGGCTCGATAAAGGACAGAAATGGTAAGGACCTAACAGAAGCAAAGATATTAAGAAGAGGTGGCAAGAATACACAGAAGAACTGTACAAAAAAGATCTTCACGACCTAGATAATCATGATGATGTGATCACTAATCTAGAGCCAGTCCCATCACTTCATGGCAAATAGATGGGGAAACAGTGGAAACAGTGGCTGACTTTATTTTTCTGGGCTCCAAAGTCACTGCAGATGGTGACTGCAGCCATGAAATTAAAAGATGCTTACTCCTTGGAGGAAAGTTATGACCAACCTAGACAGCACTTTAAAAAGCAGAGATGTTACTTTGCCAACAAACGTCCGTCTAGTCAAGGCTATGGTTTTTCCAGTGGTCATGTATGGATGTGAGAGTTGGACTATAAAGAAAGCTGAGCGCCGAAGAATTGATGCTTTTGAACTATGGTGTTGGAGAAGACGCTTGAGAATCCCTTGGACTGCAAGGAGATCCAACCAGTCTATCCTAAAGGAGATCAGTCCTGGGTGTTCATTAGAAGGACTGATGTTGAAGCTGAAACTCCAATACTTTGGCCACCTGATGTGAAGAGCTGACTCATTTGAAAAGACCGTGATGCTGAGAAAGATTGGGGCCAGGAGGAGAAGGGGACGGCAGAGGATGAGATGGTTGGATGGCATCACTGACTCGATGGACATGGGTTTGGGTGGACTCCTGGAGCTGGTGATGGACAGGGAGGCCTGGTGTGCTGCGGTTCATGGGGTCACAAAAAGTCAGACACAACTGTGCGACTGAACTGAACTGAACTGAAGCCACAGACTCCACAGGTGAAGAATCTGCCTGCAATGCTAGAGCCACAGGAGACACGGGTTTGATCCCTGAGTTGGGAAGATCCCCTGGAGTAGGAAACAGCAACCCACTCCAATACTCTTGCCTGGGAAATCTCATGGACAGTGGAGTCTGGTGGGCTACAGTCCATGGGGTTGCAGAGTTGAAACACAATTGAGCACATGAACACAAACAAACCAAGAAAAGCCACATGGAGAGACCTTGTATAGACACTACAGTCCAGCTTGGGATTGTCTGAGCCCTGATGCTGATCTTAGGAGTGAAGAGGCTCCAGAGATTCCACTCTTAGCTGTCAAGCTTTGTCTTCCCAGCTGAACCCCTAGACATCATGGAGCAGAAATGATCTCTTCCCAACTCTGCCCTGTCCAAATTTTTGACTCACAGAATCTATGAGCATAATAGAATCATTGTTTTGTGCCACTAAGTTTTGGGGATAGCTTGTAACCCAGAAATAGTCATTAGGGTGGCCCTTTGTTAATTATTAATTTCTACTTATCTCAACTCCTCAGGAATACTTCTAGGCCCCACTCACCCCACACACACCAATTAAATCAGATTTTCCTGCTATAAACATCTTTTTTTTCTCCTTATACCTAAACAGCTATTTCCTTCTTTTTATTTTAACGTATGGCTTCTTCATAAAGACTGAAAACAAATATTTACCATGTCTATAACATTCAAAAGCTAATTTTTATAGAAATCTATCCTATCGTCTTTTTTGTAAATACAAATATCAACATAATTCTGATTGCATATTTAATACCTTATTATAAAAATTGTTTAACATACAGCAAAGCTGAACAATTTTACACCCATATAACCACCCCAGATCCTACCATTAACATTTTACTATATTTGTTTTATCTCACATCTAACCATTACTCTATTCATCTGTTAATTTAACTTTGGATACATTTCAAAATAAATTGGAGAAGGCAATGGCAACCCACTCCAGTACTCTTGCCTGGAAAATCCCATGGATGGAGGAGCCTGGTGGGCTGCAGTCCACGGGGTCGCTAAGAGTCAGACACGACTGAGCGACTTCACTTTCACTTTTCACTTTCATGCATTGGAGAAGGAAATGGCAACCCACTCCAGTGTTCTTGCCTGGAGAATTCCAAGGACAGGGGAGCCTGGAGGGCTGCCGTCTATGGGGTCGCACAGAGTCGGACACGACTGAAGTGACTTAGCAGCAGCAGCAGAAAATATATTAAAGACATTGTATACTGTCCCATAAATACTTCAGCATGCATATCTCTCACTAGAGTTCAATATTTATTTTTCTTTTCAGGTAATATATACCCAATGTAATTCACAGTTTCACTGAATTTTAACAGGTGCACGTGTGCATTTGTGCTAAGTCGCTTCAATCGTGTTCGACTCTTTGCAATCCCATGGATAGTAGCCCTCCAGGCTCCTCTGTCCATGAGATTCTACAGGCAAGAATACTGGAGTGGGTTCCCATGCCCTCCTCCAGGGGATCATCCCAACTCAGGGATCAAACTGGCGTTTCTTATGTCTCCTGCATTGGCAGGTGAGTTCTTAATCACTAGCACCACCTGGGAAGCCCCTAGCAAGTGCATATACCTTCATAATCCAAATCCTTACCCAGGATGGCAGCTGAACATTTTTATACAGATCCCAGGACTCCCAAAGGAGGTGAGGGGAAAGATTAGGAGAAAACCAGGTGGAGGACTTCCCTGGTGCTCTGTGGTAAAGAATCCACCTGTCAATGCAGGAAACATAGGTTTCCAGGAAGATCCCACATACCATACAGCAACTAAACCTGTGTACCAAAACTATTGAGCCTGTGTTCTAGAGCCGGGGAACCACAACTACTGAGCCCACATGCTGCAACTGCAGAAGCCCCCGCGCCCTCGAGCTTGCTCTCAGCAACGAGAGAAGCCTCCACAATGAGAAGACCGCACACCACAGCTAGAGAGTGGCCCCTACTCGACACAAGTAGAGGAAAGCCTGCACAGCAATGAAGACCCAGCACAGCCATAAATAAGTAAATAAATACATTTTTAATTATTTAAAAAACAGGTGGCAATTATATCATCTTTTCTAATCCAATTTATAAAGTTAAAGTAAAATTGCTTCCTTTGAATTCTGTTGAGGCAGTCACAAAGTTCTACCCAGTGTCAAGAAGGAACATGGACCCTATTTTTTGATAGGAAATATGCCAAAGAATTCGAAGACAAAACAATAGGTTTTTCAATAGTCCAGAGAGATGATGATAGTCTACACTAGGGTCAAGGGAGGGGTTAAATTCTGGAGAGCTTTTTTTTTTTAAGTGATGGTAACTCTTACAGTGTCTCGTCACAGCTTTTACTTAATTTTTTTGGTTGCGCTGGGTCTACTTTGCTGCGCTCTGGCTTTCTCTAGTTATGGCAAGCGGGGGCTAGTTTTTGTTGTAGTTCTCAGGCTTCTTATTGCGGTGACCTCTCTTGTTGCAGAGCACAGGTTGTAAGCACACAGGCTGCAGTAGTTGCAGCAGGCAGGCTCAGTAGTTGTGGCACAAAGGCTTATCGCTCTGCTGCCTGTGGAATCTTCCCCAGCCAGGGATCGAACCCAAGTGCCCGGCATCTGCAGGTGGATTCCTCTCCACTGTACCACCAGGGAGGTCCCTGGAGAGATTTTAAAGGTAGAGATGATATGACTTGCTCGTCAACTGATTGTGAGGAGAATCAATGACAGCTATGAGGCTTCTGACTTGAGCAGGTGGAAGGATGGAGCTGAGAGGCAGGGAGGAGCAGGTTTAGGGCAAGGATTAAGACCTATGGAGTTTGAGATATTTCTTAGAACTTTTTGTGTGGACGATGAGCAAGTCATGGGATATAGGAACCTGAGGTTCTAGGCTGAAGATAGGAATTTGTTGTAGTACTTGGGGTTCACAATTTGTACGACTTTGTACAGTTCAAAGTCGTCTGTCAGAACAGAGATGAGGTTCAGAACCATGAAGCCAGATGAGAGCACCTGTGACTGATTGTAGATAGAAAAGTCAAGGCCTGGGACACCAAAGTGACAGGTGTGAGGCGCAATGAGGCACAACCAGATTGGTGAGGATAAGGCTGGGGTTCTGGAAGCTAGGCAAGGAAGTGCTTCAAAGAGTGAGTGGGGATCAGCACACATAATGCTGCTGCTGGGTCAAGCAGGATGTGGAGGCCTGATCGTTGTCTAACACTCTAATGACTACAAGCTTCACACCCAGAGAATAGTTCCTTTGGTCTCATTTGAGACAGGAGAACCCATTTGCCCAGAACTCCTCTCCTGCCCTCAAAGATGAAAGCAGAAGAGACTTGGCTTCAGTGGTCAGAAACAAGAGTTAAGTGGTGCAGGGCAGAGCTAGTGTGGGGGAGGGGAAGGGGGCACAGGGAGCTATTTCCCCAAATTAGCAAGACCCTTGGCCTTTTCAAACAACTTCTTTTTCAGAAACAACCAGTAATCTGAAAAAAAATTTTTTATTAAGAAAAATAGAATCTATACAATTCAAAGTCGTCTGGCCTCAAGAGAGGCTCCTTCCCTCCTCAGCCGCAGCCTTGGGGACCCGGGGGGCGGGGAGACCTGGCTGGAGGAGACGGAGACTCTGGGTCTTCAGGGTGGGCCAACAGGCGGGCTATTTGGGCATCCACTTTCCTGGAAAAAGGACAGTGGGTAGAGGTTGAGGTATTTGTTCAGGATTAGGGTCTGGGGCTATGTATGTTCTGGGAAAGGGGTTCAGGAGAGGTGGGCACCACATGGCAATCTCAGAATTCAAGGGCCGGGTGTGTTAAATCCTGGCGATGGTCACCTTTTCTGCTGCCGCAGCGCCATCCTTTGAATCCTTAGCACCTGCAGTATAGGGTCATCCTGGAACTCGCTCCCATCGGAGTCTAAGGGGAAAGGAGCAAGATTCAAGGGGCCGGAATAATAGCGTAATGGACTGCCATTCAGAACACGGCAGCCACGCGCGGCGTGCGCGCCTGCTCACCTTCCGCAGCCTGCAGAAGTCTGGCAGCCTGGGAGAGCAAGTCTTCTGAGGGGGCGTGGCCAGCAGCAGGTGAGGGCGTGGCTACCGCCTCAAGAGACCCCGCCTCGAATGGAGGGGGCGGGGCCGTAACACAAGTGTCCACCACCTCAGCTGGAGGAGGCAGGATCTTGGGCTGCAGACACTTAACTTCAGCCAAGGGAGTGTCTTTGTCTTTCCTAGGCACTGATCCCGCTAGGGGGAGCATGGTCTTGGCATTCCGAGACACCGCCTTAGACCGATCTGGCGATTCAGATAGATGAGCCGTGACCTCTGAGCGAGGGGTCATAGGGTGTGTGGCCTTGGCTTTCCGAGGTTCAGCCTCGTGTGGAGGCGGGCCCTCAAACCCGGGGGGCGTGTCCTCCAGGTTGTCCGGAAACAGCCGAGCCGTCACCACCTGGCCCAGCGCGCCTCTGAGCTGCGGGCTAGGGCCCTCGTGCTCATCCACGGCCATGACTCGCCCTGAAGACTCCCAACGTTGGGCTCTGCTTCTCCGAGGCTTGGAGCTCTGCTTCTTGAGCTCCTCTGGGCTGCTTGGTGCAGGGGTGGGGGAGGCCTGGGGGGCTGCAGGGGTCGTGGGTGTGGAGGCAGGGGGCGCGGGGGTTGAGGCTGGAGGGGCAGGAGTGGAGGCCAGAGGCGCTGGGGCAGAGGCCGGGGGCGCTGGGGTGGAGGCCGGGAGTGTTGGAGGGATGACCCCAAGAGATATCCAGGGACTGGGCTGTGGGGCCCAGAAGAATCCATGGGGACTGGGACCCCAAAAGATGTGTGGAGAGAACCCTGGGGGAATAGGAGGCCTCTCCATGCGGAAAGCTTCCTGGAGTCCAGATGGAACCACACTGCCCCAAAGTGGGATGGAGTTAGACTGGGTTCCCAGGGAACCAAGGATCTCCGCAGCGGGAGGAGATGGCTGTGGACAGGTGGGGGAAGGGACCTGAGAGGGAGAGAAAAGGTAGAGTCCTCAGTCCCTCTCGGCCTCCCCATTCCTCCAACTTCCCTTAGGATCCTCCCTCCACACCCCCTCAGGCTCCTCCCTTCTCCATCTCACCGAGGTGGTGAGGGCAGTAGTCTGCGGCAGCACCCAGGTTCCGTCACCCTGGCTTCTTCGAGCCTGTTCAAGTTTCCGCCGCTGCCGCCACTGGTACAGAATGTCATCCTCTGGCCGCAGGGGTGCCTGGGAGGACGCCGGGGCAGGAGTAGGGATGGGGGCAGGTGCTGGGGTTGCTGTAGAGGAAGTAGAGGGAAGAGGGGTAAGGCAGGGCCTGGGGTGATGAGCAAGGATAGGCTAGCACACACCCTTTGAGAACCAGGTTATTCAGACAGGCTCTCCAGATATTGTCCCAAGTCCCCTGCAGATTGGGAAATGGGGAAAGGGGCAGAATCGGAGAAGAGAGCCCTCATGGGCTTCAACCTGTCATCATTTGACTCTTCATCATCAACAAATATTACTGAGCCCTTACTATGTGCCAGGCACTGTTCTGGACACGGTGGTCACAGCAGGGACCAGGGCAGATCTTCCAGAATCTGCCCACATCTCCCCCACTTTACCACCCTCACTTGCCAACCCCATAACAACTTCCTCCATGGCTTCCCTTCTCTCCCATCCTCTGAAATGGCCTCTATCCACAGTCCAGGGAGCCTGTGAACACCTGAGTCAGGTCAGGGCCCTCCTGATTTAGAATCTTCCCTGGGCTGTACCTCTCTCCTGGTAAAAAGCATGTCTTTGCACTTTCCTTTTGCCTGGAAGGCTCTTCACTTATGCATCCACGGGGTTAACTCCAAGTCCTTCAGGTATTTGCCCAAGTACCACCTTCTTCATGAGGCCATCCCTGGCTGCCCTATTCAAAATTGCAATAGCCTAGCCCTACCACCCTCTATCCTCTTTCCTGTTCCATTTTTCTCCTTAGCACCTATCACCTTCTAACTACTAAAGATCGCACTTCTTTGCTTATTCATTGTTCATCTCTCCCTCCACAATGCCAGCTACACAAAGACAGCAGTTTTTATCTGCCAGGCTGTTACCAGATCCCCAGTGTCAAGAATAGGGCCTGGTGTCAGTATATGTGGCATAAGGGCAAAATAGAAAATAAATATATGCAAAATTGTGCTCCATCCCAGTGTCCAGCACTGTATTGGGGATACAGGAGTGACTAAGGGCAGGGTCACCACCTATCCTCAGGCCTGTGGGACAAAGGGACATCATTTCCCATCACCCAGGTTATCATTTCATGAGTCATGATTAGTATGGCTATCATTATCTCTCAGAAGCCCTACCTACTAATGCTGCACAGAGAAGGGGAAGCAGGGTAGGGGGCAGCATCCGGGACCTCTCCTCCCCTCCCCTCCCCTCTATATCCTGTGATTCTGTTTCCAGACCTGGCCACTTCCCTCTACTCTGCTCCTAGCAGAGTAGCAGCCACAAGGAGTTTGCTAACACCCGGTAAAGATCTTGTCCCTGCCTTGCTCACCACCCTCCTGTGGCTCCCCAGTAGATCATGACCAAATGCCTCACATGGCTACGCAGCCCCATGTAATCTGACCCCTCCCAATATCTTCCACCTTTATCTCACACTACCCTTACCCCCGGTTCTTGCCTTTTCTTGTTCATTATCTGCATTGTGCTCCCTCCCACCTCAGGTCCTTTGTACAGGCTACAGGGCTATAGTCCTCACCTTCATCATTCAGGTTTCCACTTAGATAGCACCTCTTCCAGGTAGGCCTTCTCTGACATCCCAGGATCACAAGTCTTCCCTGCATGACCCTCATTTCTGTTTATATTTGTTTGTGGAGTTATGCAGCTATTCTGTGCCCCACACTCACTATTCTGTGAGCACCATGAAGGTGAGACCATGTATGGTTGGTTCATTAAGGAATCCCCAATCTCAAACACACGCTTCACAGGCAACACGTATTCAATGTGTGTTGCATAAAATAATACATACATTTACTCTGCAAAAAATTATGAAGTATGTAGTAGGTTTATCCCTATTTTACAGATGAGGAAACAGGATCAGGCAGGAGAAATGAAGAAAAAGAGAAGCTTGGAAGGATCAAAGAATCAGGGGAGGGCTTGGGCAAGATCACTCAACACGCACAAACAGCACTCTGTTCTCTCTGCTTGCCTGTCCTCACTCATGGGAGTCCCATGAGATATGGAGAGAATCTTTCCTGGCTACCACTGCATCCCAGGAACTGGGGCACAGAGTAATAGTAACAACAGTGATGACAAAATAGTAACCCACATCTTTAACCCAACCTCTGAAATCTCGGGGGCAGAAATTTGAGAGTTCAACACTTTGCATGTTTTAGTCAAGTTGCTAGGTATGTACAGGATTGACAGGGATCTGGGTCAGAACATCAGACTCAGACACAATGGTATATAGTTGAACGTGTGAAATTGCCATTATTCAACCATTTTTTACTTAAAAAGACAAAAACTTCATAAGATTCATAGTAGTATGAATATTTACTCCCTGATTTCAGACTATACTACAAAGCCACAGTAATCAAAACAATATGGTACTGGCACAAAAACAGGCACAGATGAATAGAATAGATCAAAGCACCCAGAAATGAACCCACACACTTATGGTCAATTAATCTACAACAAAGGAGGCAAAAAAGTACAATGGGGAAAAGACAGTTTCTTCAATAAGTGCTGCTAGGAAAACTGGACTGCTGTTGCTGCTAAGTCGCTTCAGTCGTGTCCGACTCTGTGCAACCCCATAGACAGAAGCCCACCAGATTCCCCCGTCCCTGGGATTCTCCAGGCAAGAACACTGGAGTGGGTTGCCATTTCCTTCTCCAATGCATGAAAGTGAAAAGTGAAAGGGAAGTCACTCAGTCGTGTCTGACTCTTCGAGACCCCATGGACTGCAGCCTACCAGGCTCCTCTGTCTGTGGGATTTTCCAGGCAAGAGTACTGGAGTGGGGTGCCATTGCCTTCTCTGGGAAAACTGGACTGCTACATGTAAAAGAATATTAGAACATTTTCTCCCATCATATACACAAATAAATTTAAGATGGATTAATGACCTAAATGTAAAATCTGAGCCATAAAACTCCTAGAAGAAAACATAGGCATGGCATAGCAATATTTTTGTAGATCTATCTCCTAAGGCAAAGGAAACAAAAACAAAAATAAATGAATGGGACCCAATTAAACTTAAAAGTTTTTATACAGCGAAGGAAACAATCAACAAAACAAAAAGACAACCTGTTGAATGGGAGAAAACATTTGCAAGTGATATGACCAACAAGGGATTAATAGCTCATACAACTTAACATTAAAAAAAAAAAATAAGATGGATTAATGACCTAAATGTAAAATCTGAGCCATAAAACTCCTAGAAGAAAACATAGGCATGGCATAGCAATATTTTTGTAGATCTATCTCCTAAGGCAAAGGAAACAAAAACAAAAATAAATGAATGGGACCCAATTAAACTTAAAAGTTTTTATACAGCGAAGGAAACAATCAACAAAACAAAAAGACAACCTGTTGAATGGGAGAAAACATTTGCAAGTGATATGACCAACAAGGGATTAATAGCTCATACAACTTAACATTAAAAAAAAAAAACCTTAATTAAAAGATGGGTAGAATTTGCCTGAGGACCACTGAGGCCACCTGGGTGCCTGGCCTCGCTGCCCAGCAGGCCCAAGTGGCGAGCGGCCCTGCCCATGGTCCCTTGCTTTCCATGGGGCTTGTGGTGGAGTGGGGGAGGGGCGGGTGGAAGCAGGTTCACATCTGGAGAAGCACTAGACAACCCCCACCCCTGCCCCACTTTGTATCATTCCTCCTCTTACTCTGAGCTGTGAGTAATTTTAACCCTGTACATATGGCAGCTCTTCTGATGCAGAGACTATTTTATCAATGTCAGTGCCATCCCCATAGGATGACTCCATGAGTGTTTCCAGACTCAGGCTCTGATGAACGAAAAAAAAAAAAAAAATATATATATATATATATTCCCTGCCCCACTTTGTATCATTCCTCCTCTTACTCTGAGCTGTGAGTAATTTTAACCCTGTACATATGGCAGCTCTTCTGATGCAGAGACTATTTTATCAATGTCAGTGCCATCCCCATAGGATGACTCCATGAGTGTTTCCAGACTCAGGCTCTGATGAACGAAAAAAAAAAATATATATATATATATATATTTTTTTTTTTTTTTAAAAAGAGATGGGCAGAAGACCTGAACAGACACTTTTCCAAATAAGACAGATGGCCAACAGACACATTAAAAGATGCTCAACATTACTACTCAGAGAAATGCAAATCAAAACCACAATGAGATAATCACCTCAAATCTTTCAAAATGGTTATCATCAAAAAGACCACAAATAACAAATGTTGGCAAAGATGTGGAGAAAAGGGAACCCTTGTAGTATAGTGTTTATGGAAATGTGTTTCAATTGGTACAGCTACAATGGAAAACAGCATGGAGATTCCTCAAAAAGCTAAAAATAGAACTATCATACATTTCAGCAATTCCACTCCTGGGTATATATCTAAAGAAAATGAAAACAGTAATTTGAAAAGATACATGCACCCCAACAGCAGCATTATTTACAACAGCCAAAATACAGAAGCAACTTTGGTATTCATCAACAGGTGAATGGATAAAGAAGATATGGTGTATATATACAATGGAATATTACTCATCCATTAAAAAAGAATGAAATTCTACCATTTGCAACAACACAAATGGTTCTTTTCTGCGGGTGGGGGGAAGATATTATGCTTAGTGAAATAAGTCAGACAGAGAAAGATGAATACCATATTTTATCACTTATATGTAGAACTGAAAGAATAAAACAAATGAATATAAAAAAACAGAAATTGACACAGATATAGGGAACAAACTAGTGGTTAGGATAGAGGGAAGCAGAGGAAGGGTGGGATAGGGACAGGGGATAAGAGGTAAAAATTACTGTGTATAAAATAAATAGGCTACAAAGATATATTGTGGAGCACAGGAAAGATAGCCAATATTTTAGAATATAGGGTTGGCCAAAAATTTGTTTGGTTTTAAGTGAAAATAAAAGACATACTCTTCATTCTCACCAAGAACTTTACTGAATAATGTATTCACTAACCAAATGAACTTTTTGGCTAACCTAATAATGTTAAGAGCTTCCCTGGTGGCCAAGTGACAAAGAATCTGCCTGCAATGCAGGAGACATGGATTCTGTTCCTGAGTCAGGAAGATTCCCCGGAGAAGGAAATAGCAACCCACTCCAGTATTCTTGCCCAGGAAATCCCATGGGCAGAGGAGCCTGGCGGGCTACAGTTGGGACACTAAATCACCATCTTGGCAAATAACTTCAAATGGAGTATAATCTATAAACATTTGAATTACTATGTCATCCGCCTTAAACTAATAGAATATTGTCAATCAACTATGCCTCAATAAAAAAGGCTGACTTCATCCTAAATGAGATAGATAGATACTCTTCATACTGTTTAGGTCAAATTTTGCTGCCAAACCAGCTGTGGTACCAAATTTGCAACAAGCCTTCTGATTTTGGAGCTTCGTGTTCAGAACTGCAGACAGGATGCAGAGAGAGAAACTGCATACTCATGGGAGCTACTGCGTATGCTTTCTTACTTTTTTTGGCCACGGTTCATAGCATGCGGGATCTCAGTTCCCTGATCAGGGATTGAAACAGCACCCCCTGCATTGGCAGCGTGGAGTCTTAACCACTGGACCACCAGGGAAGTCCTCCCACGATAGGTACTGTTAACAGAGCCATGCTGCGTGCTCCATGTATTCACCAACTCTTTCAATCCTCACGACACCTACAGCAGGGGAATACAGTTATTATCCCTGTTTTATAGCTGGGTAAACAAAGCACAGAGAAACCCAAGGTCAGAGAGCTATAAGTCGAAAAGTTGGAATTTGCACCCAGACTGTCCTCATCCTTGCCTCCCAGCACTTACCTTGTGCCGTGAGGTCAGGGTCCTTGATGGAGTCAGGAGTGAAGGTCATGGAGAAGGGAGAGAGGCCATCAGAGCTGACGGGGAATGAGGAGCTGCCACCATCGCTGGGGCTGAGGGAGGAGGTGGAGGAGACGGAGGCCTTGCTGGAGGGAGAAGGCAGAAGTGAGGCCACCGGGATCTCAGAGGCAGCAGCCTGGGTCCGGATAGGAAGGACTGAGGAGGATGATGCAGGTGGGGGAGGCACCTGCGTTTGAGCAGCCTGGAAGCTCTGCTTTGCAAGCTCAGCGTCTCCAAGTCCAGCAGGGATGAGTTCCATGTGTTGAGACTCTGTAAGGTGAGAGGGGTTAGAGGCCAGTCCCCATCGCAAAGGCTTCTGGGAAAGGGGCTCTGGACAGAGGGCCTGAATGCAGGTCTACATTCCACCTGGCATCCTCCCATGCTGGCTGACAATCTGCTCCTCCTCCTTAGGGAAGACAGACCAGGTTTCCCTCTGTGGATCCATAACCCTCAGTTATAGTTCTTTGTTATAGTAGAAGGGTTGACCCTACCTTCCTAATCAGGCCTGGCTGGTCGGTGTTCTGTCCTCCAGTTCACAGTGACTGGCTCACAAGGATGAGTGAATGAGAGTAAGTCCTGGGGCTTTGGATGGAGCTATTGGGAAAGCTTTTTCTTTTCACTGGAGTAATCAAGTATATCAGACACCTACAGCTACTGGAGACATCTTAGCTATTTTGAGGGGAAAGCCTACCTGAGATTGAGCCAAACAAGGAGGAACCAAAGGCCATGAGAGTTGAGTTCCTCCCAATATTGTTCAATCACCTGGATTCAGCTATGCTCAAAAGCATCTAGTTTTGGATTTCTTGATTACACTAGCTAACAAAGCCTCCCTTTTTTGTTTAGGCTTCCTTGAACTGGGGATTGACTCTAATGCTAACTACATGTTTATTTGGTTTTTTTCCTTCTTCTTTTTTGGTTGAGTGGCATATAGGATCTAATTTCCTGACCAAGGTTCGAACCTGCGCACCCCGCATTGGAAGTGGAGTCTTAACCACTAGATTACCAGGGAATTTCTGACTCTAGTTCTCTCTCAGGGCTGGCGCTATCAGTCCAGGCATGGAGGGAAAGAAGTGGGTGGCAGTGTCACCTGCTTTATTTCCTGAAGGGGTGCCACAGCCTTAGCCTTCGATGCACTGGCCATCTTAGCATGAGTCAGGGCTGCTGTGTAGGGTCTTCCTTCTGGTTCACTGGCTCCTGTTGAGATGCCCCAATTGATTTAGTGGAGGGCAGGTAGAGGAGCTGCTGGGGGTATTGCTCAGGAGGAGATGAGACTGAAGCAGGTACCTGCTTCAAGTTGACTGCCAGGGTCTGAAGATTCAGGCCGCAGCCACCAAAAGTCAGCTGGGGTTGGGCCTGCAGACTGGCGTTCTTCTCGGCTTGTGGGCTGAGCCTGTCGGAACCGGTTTATGTACCTGTGAGCATCAGAGAATTGGTAGGTGGGTGGGATGAGGAGCACCCAATAATAGTAACAATAATAATCACAATAGTCAATGTATATATAGCACCATAGCAACACTTGGTAGTTGATCCTCAGCATCTGTTCTTCTTTCTTATACAGTAATGCAATATTATGTAAGACGATATAACCCCGGGGACATAGCCACTCTTCTATAAACACAGTTTCTAGATACTCTTGCAGATTTATGGCCATATATATTCCTGACCACAAGATGCAATTCTGGAAAGTGCATATGGCTGGGAGCCACTATGGGCCATGAAGGAAAGGGTGACAGCCTAGGGAAGGGAGAGCAACAAGAGAGAAGGAAACTGTGTCTCTGACACCTCAGTTAATGGCTGCCATATCAGCCCTGGTTGCTTCTGCCTGGACCGTTATGTGAGGGAGACATACTGATAAACACTCGTTTAAGGCACGATTCATTTGGGACGCCTTCTTATAGCAGCTGAACTTGGACCCTATAAATCCAAGTGCTCACTATGTGGCTCACTATTGTTTGTTACAGATGCAGTACTGATGGTAATTCATTGAAAACTTAAAAAAGACCCAGAACATATGTGCTATTAATATCCTCAATTTACAGATGAAGAAATTGAGGCCAGGATTGTACAGTGATAAAGCCTGGATTTGAATCTAGCTCCAGAGGTAACATGAATGAAACATGATCCTAAAAGTGCAGCTCTGGCTAGGATGATTATTATGGATGTCTGCCCCCTCCCACTGATCCAAACCCTTCTTTTCCCTGAGAGCTACTGGAACTTACTTGGCCACCACGGAGTCCCCACTGTCAGTCACGATGGGTGGTGGGGAGGCTCTCATCTGGCCCTCAGTGGTGCTGGGTGGGGAAGGGGTCCCTGAGCTGGATGGCCAGGACTCCTCAAACAGCTCAGGGGAGCTGGGGCCTGTGGCCAGAGCCTTGGAAGCTTCTGGAAGTCTGGATCTCTGGGATCTGGATGGGCTCAGGGTCTAATACAGAGGAGGTGAAGAGAAGAAAAAGTGAGGCTGAGGAGTCATCACTGTAGGGAAACGAAGACACACACGAAATCTCAGTCCAGAGGGGAGGAAACACATCCCACAATGGCAACAACTCAGAGTGATTGGGGAGGTGACAAGGGATTTAGGTGGTGGAGGACACGGGCAAGGCCGTGGGGAAGAGAGGAGAGGCCTTCTTTTAATCTCTCACCCCCATCTCTCATCACGTCTTCCTTCCCTCTAGTCGTCACTCCCTTGTTGCTGGTTGGCACACAGCACTCTCTGTGGGGTGTCCTCACCTGGGGGTGCCAGATTTGGCTTCAGGATGGCCAGTAGTGGCTTCAAACCACACTACGGTTCCCACGGAATCCTGGAAAAAACGAACTAAAATTTCCATGAAGCACCACTGTACATTCAAGATAATGACACCGGAGGCACGATTCCCACCAGTTCTTGGAGAAGTCTCAAAAGAGAACCCGGGAACTGTTGGTTGGTGATTCATAACCCTGGATCCAGTCTAAGAGTCTTTTAAAAATACAGAGGCGTGATCCTCACCCAAGATCAAAAGAATCAGAATATCTGGAAGGGAACTGGGCATCTACATACATCTGTTTCGCAGTGTTTCGGGTGACTCTGAAGCGGAAGTCAGGAGAAGAGCCAAGGCTAAACCCTATCACTGTATATTTCCCATAAGTCCTTGGGATATTAAGGAGAGGGGTAGATGGATTACAATTCCTATGGTCACTGGGCTCCGCCTAAGCAAGACACCCGTGGCAGTCTGGGGGCAAATTCAATAAGAATCTTAATTCCCAAGGCGCCCCCGGACACTTTTAGAGGAAAAAAAAAAAAAAAA
>SJYX01021169.1:274455-286812 GCA_006410675.1 Oreotragus oreotragus | reverse complement strand
AAAAAAAAAAAAAACAACCCATAGGGCCACTTAGCGGAACGTAAAACGCTATAGAACCCCCGCAGTGGTAAAGTCCCAGGTCGGAGCCGCTTAAGGCTTGTGGAGCATCTTGGGAGTTGTAGTTCCAGTAAGGTTGAGCACCGTTGACTCCGGAACGTAACAAACCTGATCTCAGGCTGTGTTACTCTCACCCTTGATCCTCCCCAGGTCTCCTGTAATCCATCACCAGAAGTCCACCCTGTAGCTACCTTGCAGATTCCGCCTGCTCTGCTCGGTCACCGGACTCACCCGGAGCGCATCTTTGTCGCTTAGCAATACCCTATAACCCCGCCCCTCTTTGGGACTGCTGGCGCGGGAAGAGAGCGGTCTCTAAGGCGACCAATGATAGAGAGGAAAATAAAAGTAATTGGACAATGGCCAAAGGAAGCTGTCTCACAATTGGCTGTAATGGGAATGAGAGGGAATGTTTGATTGGGGAACGGCAGCGAAATGCAGTAATTGGCAAGCCCGTGGACCAATGGAAAGGATTCGAGGCTGGGCTCGCTGATAGGAGGAGGTTCCAATGTAATCTCTCTTTGCTGTAGTTGTGTATTCTAACCACTCCCCCTCTTGCTGTCTAAATCTCTTCCAGATTCCAGTCTAACTACGGATTTTTCCGTTGCAGGGGCCATCGGGAAGCCTACCCTCTCTCTAGCCGCCGTCCCTTCATCAGTCCAGAAGTCGACCAGTCCCTCCGGATCTTCTAACCACTTCCGTCTTGCTCCAGGAGCAGCTGGTTGCTTCAATTGCCAACCCTGGGCTCCTGGCCGAGGTGGCTGGATCATAACGAGCTATTTCGGGCCCCAGCGTGCGGCCCCCGCGGGGCCAGCCTGGACTGTTCCTGCCCGCGCCCCCTGGCTGTTGCTCACCTGGCAGATCCCGCTGTCCTGTTCACCCGAGGCTGAGTCAGACGCACAGAATTAGGCCCGGCTTGCCGGGGGTTGGGTCCAGGGCCCTGCTCAAATGGGAATAGGGTCTGTTCTGTGTCCTCCTGACAGCCTGGCCCAGCTACCGCATTCCCTCTACCCAGGAATCTGCTCCCAAGACCGGCATCTGCGTCATCCTCAGAGCACCTTCGGGGCGGGGGTGGATTAAAGGGACTGGGAATTCTTTGGTGGGTTTCTCAGGCTGTAGGTCCCAAACGCCACGCTTGCACCCCACTTTGGCAAGGCTCCGCCTCCTCAGCCTTAGTTTTTCTTTCGGGAAATTAGGGAATGATACCTCGCTGGCATCCAACAGGCGTTTAATAAATGGCCAAGTCATTGTTGGGCTGTCTAAATAAGGCTCTATTAATGGCCGGCTCTGGCTTCGGTCCCAATGTCCCCGGGCGGCCCGCCGAGGGGCGGACACAGGGCTACTATAAAGCAGCGGAGGCGCTCGCTGGAGCACTGCGGATCCTAGGGCGACGGCGGAGCAGGATGGAGATCCCGGTGCCTGTGCAGCCGTCTTGGCTGCGCCGCGCCTCGACCCCTTTGCCTGGGCTGTCGGCTCCCGGGCGCCTCTTCGACCAGCGCTTCGGCGAGGGGCTGCTGGAGGCCGAGCTGGCTGCGCTCTGCCCTGCCGCCCTGGCCCCCTACTACCTGCGAGCACCCAGCGTGGCGCTGCCTACCGCCCAGGTGCAGACCTGGGGGAGGGGCGGTAACCCGGCTACTTCCAAGGCTGGGGTCCTCGGTCACCCTGAGGGGGGTTAAGGAAAGTTCCTTGACTTTGAGCGGGGTGGAGAGTCCGGCCACTCAGAGGGGCTTCCGGAGTTCCCGGAGTATGGATTCTCAAAGGTCGTTTCCCTGAATCGGATGGGAGGGCCCAGTCGGTGTGAGGAGGGTCTCACATCCCAGAGTGTAAGGGCGGGGTCCCTTATAGGGTGGGGATGCTCACTCTGAAGGGGTGTCTTGGTGATTCTGAAGGAGGCTAGGGACCCACGGAATCTGGGGAAAAGGGGGAGCCTAGTCATTCTGAAGGGCGTGGGGCTCCTAGTGACTCCCGGGGCGGGGGGAGGGAATTTTCTGTTATTCTTGAGGAAGAGTTTGGAGACTGTGGGTGGTGACTGTGTGTCTCATGGAGAGGCAGAGTGGAAGGAGGGTCCTGCAACTTGAGAAAGGGGTTCTGGACACTCAGAAGTGGGGGAGTTGTACTAATAACTGCTGAGGGCTCAAGCAATCTCGTAACTCAAGCGGGAGGGTAAAGAGGACTCTGGAGAATCGGGGAGGAAGCTTCTTGGCGACTTCTGGCGGAGGTGGAGCAGTAAGGGCCCTAGGGGCTCTGAGGGGAATGGGGCTGAGGAGTCAGTGCCCAGGAGGATACACGGACTACCAGGTTGTTGACTCTGGGGGAGCCGGCAGGCCTCACCCTGTGAGGGCAGCGGTCCCTGACCTTGGAGGGCAAGGGATGGACCCTCATCACCCTGGATGAGGGGGAAATCTCCAGTGGCTACAGAGGGAGGGATGATGCCAGTTATTCTGGGTAAAGAGGTCCTGGGTGGCTAAGAGCAGGAAAGGGGACGTCCCAGTTCCGGAGGCCTGGATAGGTTGCAGCACCGGAACCAAAGGGGAACCGAGGGGAGGGGCCTTGCTGGGCCCCAGGAGCCGTGCCCCGCCCGATGACCGTCAGGTTGTGCGCAGGTATCGACCGACCCCGGGCATTTCTCGGTGCTGCTGGATGTGAAACACTTCTCACCCGAGGAAATTGCCGTCAAGGTGGTTGGTGACCACGTGGAAGTTCATGCGCGCCACGAGGAGCGCCCGGTGAGCCCGCTGGCGGGGGCGGGGCCAGAACGAGTAGGCGGGACCCACGGGCGGCAGGGGCGGGGCACCTACGGGAACCTGGCGGAACCTCTCAAGCCTCTCTCCCTCCAGGATGAGCACGGATACATTGCGCGCGAGTTCCACCGCCGCTACCGCTTGCCGCCTGGCGTGGACCCTGCGGCCGTGACGTCTGCGCTGTCCCCTGAGGGCGTCCTTTCCATCCAGGCCGCACCTGCGCCGGCCCAGGCCCCACTGCAGTCGCCGCCCGGGGCGGCTGCCAAGTAGGGGTCAGGGCACACCTGAACCCTGGGAGCCTCAGCGCCCCCGCCCTTTTAAAGCTGACCTGACTCCGCCCAACCAGATGTCCCCAGCGCGCGCCAAGACTACCCGCCCACCCAGTCTGGGATGTGCCTTGAACCTTCCAACCTACTCATCCCTGATAACTTACTTTCCACTGACACTCCGGCTCTCACATCCTCTCGTGCTTTCAAATCTCCAGACACCCAACTTCCAGACTCTACAACCACAATCCCTCAGCTAGTTTCTCATCTCCACCAACACCACTTGGCATATAACCCCACTTCAAACTCCCTATTTCCTTTTGACTTTTCTAGAAAAACATCCCCTCACCCCATTTCAATCCGACCCGCCACCAAAGATCATGGTGTACACAGCCCTGCCCCCACCCTAGGCCAGTCAAGAATAATCCCCCCTTCTCAAATGTCCAAGACTCTGCACAGACCTCCCCATCCCGGACCATCCTGGTCTGGCCCCCAAGACTCTGGATCCTTCCCCTCATTGCAACCAGATACACCACTTCTCACCCTCTCCCTCCAGCCCATCTTCTAACCTGAAACCTCAGCCAGCCACTCCCAGATCCTTGAACACCTTTTCTGACCCTACCCTTGTACCCCTATTCTAAGCCAACCAGAACCCTCAACCTCAAACTGTACAGATACCCACCCCTCCTCCCCAGAGTCTGCACAGATATCTCACGGTATCCAGAACTCCTCAGTCACTTTGTCTTGACCCCCCAAATCTCCAACCACAACACCCCTCCCCTTATTCTCCAAGACCCAACCAAGCAGCCACTTTCTTTAATTCCCTACAATCTTTCTCCCTCCTCAAATTCCCTGATGCCCCACTCCCCCAATAAATGTGCTAGAGCTGTGCCAACTGTTTTATGTCTGATCCAGGAAGGATAGCTGTAGCTAATGGAGACTAGTGTGGAGGAGGGGAATGTTTATTGGGATGGGGGTGGGGACAGGGGAACATCACTGTCGCTCATACATCTCCCGTAGGATCTTCATGCTCTCTGAGTAACGAAGCTGGTTCCGATGAGATGCCTCCTTCCACCTGCAGTGGGGGTGGGGAGAAAGCAGAGGGAGGACTCAGCAGTTGGAGCAGAGGCCGTGGAGAACACGCTGGCGGGGGGATGCTCACCTCTGGCGGATGCGTTTCCAGCGCTGCATGTTACGGTAGATAAGCGTGGAGGGTGAGGGCTCGGAGGGCTGCATGACAGAAAGGCCAGGCCGCGTGACCACGCTCATACCCCACAACACCTGCCCCATGGCCCTGAGCCAGCCCAGCATACTCACCTCATCATCAGGGGTACCCTGGGTCTCAGGCTGCAGCGGGGAAGGAATTCGGGATCTGCAGGCGTCTCCAGGTGGCCCGGGAGCTGTGGGTGGAGGCAGCTTATACACGTCACGACTCTTGCTGTTGGTGACTTCAGAACCCTGGGGATACAAGGACCCCACACCAGGCCCAAGAGTAAAAGGAGAGGGTCAGGGATATCATTTCACACCTTCCCCAGCAACAAGACATGAAGGTTTCTCCAGGGACTTGTACTTAGGAGTCATGTGTCTGCTCCAAGGACCCCTGTCCAACCCAGGGACCCCTGATCACTCCTGCCCAGCACAGAGACCTCCATTCCTAGCCCAGGGGGTTGCCATCTGCTCCCCTAGACCAGGTGGCTATACCTGGTTGCCCTAAGGACCCCTGCCTAGTCTCTCAGCTCTTGGTGACTTCTGATCTTGGAGGGTACATCTATTTACCCAGGGACCCTGTCTCCTCTGCCTCTCAGACCAGAAAGCCATGTCCGTCTGCTCTAGGCCACTGCAACCTTTGCCCTGGCCTAAGGGTTCCTATCTGTGTGCCTCACCAGATTCAGGAGTCCCTGGTGTTCTTGTCTGCCAGGGAGGGTGCCTTGTGACTGCCTACCCATTGCACTCCCTGGCTGCTGGGCGGGAACCCACCACCCATCTCACCTCCTCATCCTCAGGCAGGGGAGGCAGCGGCGAGCTGGGTGAGCGTTCCCGCTCACGCACTGTGGGGCTGTTGCGCATCCAGGCTCGGCAGATGGGGTACAGTGGCGTGTTCTCACTGAACTGAGCCAAGTCCACACTCCGGTCAAACAGCTTGATCACATAGGTGTCTAGAGTGGGGCGAGTAGGAAGGGTATGAGCATCCTTGCCTAGACCCCTCAATCACTGCCTGCCCTCGAGGGCCACCGCCTACTCACTGGATCGCTGTGGCCCTCCCTCAGCCAGCCCCTCATCCATCTCCCTCCTCTTCTTCCTCCGTTGGTGGGGGAATCGGGCAGATGGCCTGTGTGGGGAGGGAGTGCATCAGGACCGGGGTGGGGACTAGGGACCTCTCATCGGCTGGTGGGGCCCCTGCCACCTTACCGTTTGCCAGTGGCCGTGATGGAGCAATCCCTGTGAGGAGAGACAGGGGGTCATGTCAGCAGGCTTGCCCTTAAACGAATGCCTGCTCACAACCCCTCAGAGAGCACCCGGGGGGTACTGTGAATGAGCTCATAGAGATCCCACCAGACCCTGCGGCCTTGGGCCCCACCCCTTGCAGGCTGACGTGCCATCATCAGGGGACCTGTTTCTGCTGCTCCAAGGCTTTTGTACATGAAGAATGGTTAAGACTGTGATGGAGAAAGCACGGGGCAGGGGGGTCAGGGCTCAGGTGAGGAAAGAAGTTATCTACCACAAACCCTCAGACACAGATCCCATCATAAAACTTACTTGTTGTGGGTGTCTGAGGAGGTCTTCCCAGGTTCCTCATCCAGACGCTCCCTGGTAGCAGAAGAGAACTGCATGCTCAGGGTTCCCAGGGCCCAGGGTGGGAAAGTACCCAGTGGCCTCATCCATTGGGCCCCTTCCTTCCTAAGTCAGTCTCTGGGGTCCCACCCACAACCAGAGGGTCCCACCTGCTAGGGCCCCCGACTTCCCGTGACCCTGTCCTGGGTCAGATCCCAACCTGTCCATGTGACTCTTCTCTAGCAGACACTGCAGAACAGCATCCAGTTGGTTCCGGGCCTTGGCCATCTCCAACTCTGGGGAAGAGGGAGGGTATCAAGCAGGAGTCGCTTCCCAGGCCCAAGCCAGGTGGGCAGCCACTGGACCAGGGAAGGGCATGCAGAGCCAATCGTTTGGCTGGGCCAGGCATGCTGGGAGGGTATAGTGGGCAGAGCCTACTAAAGTGCAAGAGCTCTGGCTTCAAGGGCTGACCCACACACTCAAGTGTGATCTAAGGGGAATCACCTTACCTCACTGAGCCTGTTTCCTCATCTTGCAAATGGGTCTCCAAATGATATCTATTGCTAGGACTGTTTTGAGGTTTAAATAAACCTATGCTGTATATGAAAGCTTATTATGTGCCAAGCATTGTTCCAGGCACATCACGTATATCAACCCATTGAGTTTTTTACAACAACCCTGGCAGGTGGATAGGATTTTTATCCCCATTTCAGAGATGATGAAACTGAGGCACAGAGAGGATAGGCTACTTGCCCAAAGTTACACAGCTAGAAAATTGAAAGGCTGAAGATATACACCAGGTCATTTGGCTCCAGAGTGGACATTATAAGGCAGGGGCTCAAACTGGGTGCAGAATCTAGCCCCAAGATGCACTTTGTTTGGCTAAGGTAGTGGGGTTATTTCAAATCTGTTAAATCTGAATGAGATGACTACATTTAAATAGTTGGGAGATTTCACCTAAAATACCCATTTTGGGCTTTTTTCCCCCCAGGAAATGAGATATCTGGGCTCACCTTCTTGCATGCCACAGACCCAGCCTGGCCCTAAAAACCTATGTGTTTGCCTCTCTTCATCACAGAACTTATGGAGGTGATAATGTTATAAATCTCCTTACATTTCTTGTGGGGTGTTCATTCTTCTCTTCCAACTAATAGGAGCCCTGACCCAGTGCTCAGAGCCCAGAAGGACACTCGGGGACATGACTAGCCAGTGCTGAGACTTCCTGAAGAGGCCAGGAGACATTACTCAGAGCAGACAGGGTGGGGATGTGGGGCTGGGAGCAGCTGAGATTCTCTAGCAAAGAGTCTTGGGTAGGAGCCAATGTATGGATAATGCCCAATGTCTTTCCTCAGTCCCTGCTTCTCTCCTGAACCTCAGATCTTGGGATCCCATGGACTCCCGGACACTTCCCCCTGGACATCCCCCAGGCTCCTTCCACGGACTGGGTCCCACACTGGCCTCAGTGTCTCTAAATGTATCCTTTTTTCCTGGACCGCCATTTCAGGGATATCCCTGTTGTCACCCAGTCCTTTTCTCGGTCTCAACATGGTCATTGCTCTCCCTTCCCCGCCCACCCCACAACCTGCCTACTTGTCTCCTGAGGTTCTCTCCCCTCTCCCACCTCCCTGGTCTATCTGTCGTGTCCCTTCCTCCCCCTGGGCCCCCAGCCTCAGTCTCCCCTTCTGATTCACCCTCCACAAGGTTGCCAGGGGAATCTTCCTAAAGCCAAACCTGATCCCGATCTTTCCCTGCTTAGAATGCTCCAGAACTCTGCAGTGCCCCCTGAGGCAGAGTCCTAGTGGTCAGCCTGGTGTTCACAGGCTTCCATGACCCTGCCTACTCCTTCCTCAACACCCTCATTTGTGGTCAGACCCCCTTCACTCTTTCACCCACGACTTTTGGGGCATTTTTTGGCAGTTGGAGGGGGCATCTTGTAAAGACTTCTGTGGTTCAAAACTCTCCCTTGGCTCCCCATTGCCCTTGGAGCAAAAGCCAAAGTCATAACCTGGGCCCACACTGCCCCCTTCCTTCACCTCTTTGCTCTCATCTCCTCACCTTTCTACCTCACTTCTCTTGCTCTGCTCCAGCCACTCTGGCCTCCCTGCTGGCCCTTGAACATGCCAGAGAAATCTTTCACTTCTCTGCCATTTCAAAGCTATTTGCTTTGTCAGATTTTCTGTTCCCTCACTTATCACTCTCTCCCTCACCTTGCCTCACTCCTGATCTCCTTAGCTTCTTTTTTTTCTTTTTGACCACTTATAGCGTTTACTATGGAGAAGGCAATGGCACCCCACTCCAGTACTCTTGCCTGGAAAATCCCATGGATGGAGGAGCCTAGAAGGCTGCAGTCCATGGGGTCGCTGAGCGTGGGACACGACCGAGCGACTTCCCTTTCACTTTTCACTTTCATGCATTGGAGAAGGAAGTGGCAACCCACTCCAGTATTCTTGCCTGGAGAATCTCAGGGATGGGGGAGCCTGGTGGGCTGCTGTCTATGGGGTCTCACAGAGTCGGACACGACTGAAGCGACTTAGCAGCAGCAGTGTTTACTATCTCATGTCATTTTACTTGGTCTGGATTCCAGGTCTCTCCCACCACCCTTAACATGCTAGGCCTGGGTTCCCATCAGCTTGGCCCAAACCCAGAATGACTTCTTCTCTCTTAGCTTCAGTTTCCCCATCTATATTTCCTACTTTCTAGGAAATAGGAATTATTAATCCCCTAGGATTATTGGGATACAGTGACTGCAAAGATTAAAAGCTTTCCTGTACTTCAGGTGATCAGCATAATGCTTGACTCAAGACCACTACTAGAAAGGGGGAAATGGAGGCAGAGCCAAGAAGAGTCCTTCTTGGAGTCACACGGTTCGGGTTCCCCATGTGGGACTGCACCACACTGCCAGGCCACCACCATTCAGCCTCAAAGCTATCCTGAACACAGTTCGGGAGGGTATCAAGGTGGCCGGAATCGCTCGATCGATGCCTGACAGCGGTAGTCATATGGGCTGCAGGGAGAAGTCACGCAGTCCACCTTATCGCGATAATCCTGTTTAATGGGGCTCCCTTACCCTGATCAGTCCGCTGCCCCCTTACCTGCCCCCAACCTCGGAATCCTCACCTGATTTCTCCACTTTCACCTTCACCGGGAACATGGTTGGGGTCTGGGATCTGGGTAGCTGGGCCAGAGGAGCCCAAAAGAGCCTAATGTCACAAGTCAAGGCCGGAGGCAGACGGGGAGAGGTCAAAGGTAAGCTTCATGTGTAGCCAGTCTGCCGCCCTGAGCAGTGTCCGGCCGCGACGGACGCAGATACCGCCACTTCCTCCTGTTCCTTCTGTGGGTGGGCCCTCTCGGCAGTTCCTTGTTCCCATTAGTCAGTGCAACCGTCAATCTCATATCGTGGCCAATTAATAGCTGCCGCTGTCGGCTCCCAGCTCTCAGTCCCACCTTCCTAGAGCCTGGTTTCCGGAAACAAACCAACGACATCCCAGGGCTCTTCCTGGGACATGGTTCTAACTTCCGAGACTCGGTAGAAGTAACGCACGGTGGGAAACGAAGGATCAGAGCATCGCGAGGCTGCTGCTTAGAACTTGGAGAGTTAGAAGCTTTGAGTAACATCAGTTTAGCTATTGAACAGGAGTTATTTAACCGTGGAAGTCTCTTTATCCCTAAGAGGAAAACAAATCTGGGGTTAGGCGGGGCTCCCTCTTACTGAGCACTCGCTAGGTGCCAGCTGCTGCTGCTGCTAAGTCGCTTCAGTCGTGTCCGACTCTGTGCGACCCCCTAGACGGCAGCCTACCAGGTAGCTCCCTGTTAATCTCTTTTCAAGTTTAGCCTCATTCACTTAGCGAATATTAGCGTGCCAGGTACTTCTCGAGGTACTGGGGACACCGCAGTGAACAAAACGATAAAAATCCTTGCCCTAATGAGCTTTTAGAGAATGGAAGATAAACATTAAACAAGTAGAACATTTTAAATTCAATGTAATAGGAAAAAGAATATAGCCTGAAAGAGACATGGGGAGTACCCAGGAGGGGGACTGAAACTTTAAATAGGATGGTCAAGGAAGTCTTCTCTAATAAAGCAATTGAATACTTGTCTATTGCTACGGACAGTCTCCTTCAGAAAATGGGGAACTTACATTTATCACATGTGCCTTGGCCCAGATAAATTCTAGGGGGTAGTGTTGTGATCCACATTTCTGATGAGAATAATGAAACCCAGTGGAAAAGTAAATATTTTCAAATTCACATACCACCAGTACAGGATAACAGCCCCTACTAATTGAAGTACTATTCCTTTCTGGTTCCAAATCTGTAAAACAGTGTTCCCAAGCAAGAAGTTTTCTATTTTGAGAGTTATGAGTAGTATACAGTAAACTAATGCACATCATGTTTGAAGCACTAAGCCTAATACAAAGTAAGCAACCAATAAATGTTCCTGAATATTAATAATTATTTTAGGTAATTCCCTGGCAGTCCAGTGGTTGGGACTCCATGCTCTCACTGCCAAGGGCCCAGAGGGCCTGGGTTCAATCTCTAGTTGGGAAAATAAAATTTCACAAGGTGTGTGCATGGCGGGCAAAAAAAAACACAAAAAACGAAAACCCAAATCATCTTATTCTTCATTCTCCAAAAGATCCCAGGAAGTCAATACTGAGAATTAGGGTCTTTTATTGGGGGATGTCAGCAGAGAACATAGGAGACATGAACAAGTCTTAAGGGCTTGAGAGTGGGCTTGGAGTAGAGGAGCCCATCCTGGTCCTTAGGCCTGTACAGAAGCTGTCAGGGGGTACCCAGGGGTATGGTGAAGGAGAGGTAGTCCCCAAGGGCGCCCCAACGTGGCCGGTAGATCTGGAAGATAGTGATCCAGGTGGAGAGGACAATCACCCATAAGAAGAAGCCCACAGCTGAGCGCCAGACATCTGTGAGAGGGAACAGGAAGGGAAAGGTTGTCCTCCACCTGCTCTGTGGTCTCCCTGAGACCGGCCCTCTCTTCTCTTTCACAAAGTTCCAGGATTCTTGACCCTCCGTCATCCCCTCCCACCAAGGCTTCTTGAGTCCCCCTCCTTACACCTGATGGCCTCCCTTCATCTGTGCCCTGGACTCACAGCCTTTGATTTGGCTCTGCTCCGTGTATGCCGGGACAATGAAGGCCTCTCGGAAGAACCAGAAAATGTTGACCAACCAGAGAAAAGGCAGGAAGGCAAACCCACCTAAAGAGAAGAAAAAAGACTGGGACATGAACAAATGAGGATCCTCCCAACACTCACCTGTTGAAAGGTTCAGTAGGAAGATCCTCTCCCACAACCTAAGTGAAATGGATATCTCTGCTATCCGGGACTCAGAAATCCTGGCTCCTCCCTGGGAGTCAAGAATCCTAGTCCTCAACCACCTCTTTGTCAGAACCAGGAGTCCAGCCCCCGCAACATTTCTCTTTTGGGACTCAGAAATTGAGGTCCCAGTCTCCTCCTTCAGCAAGACTCACGCCCTTCCTCTCTTGGGACCGAAGAATCGGCGTCCCCAGCCACTTCATCCTCTGGACCCAGGCCCCCAGACCCTCTTCCGTCAGGCGCTCTAGTCCCGCCCCCTCTCTTCGGGTACCCTAGGATACCGGCCCTTACCCAGGTAGTACTTCCGGCAGAGGTTCAACTTCTCCTCGTTGGACACCCGCTCCAAGTTCATAGTTGAGCTGGGGCCGGGTCTTCCGAGGGTCTAGGGCAAGACCCAAGTCCTGACCCTAAGTGACAGATCCAAGGATCACAAACAACCACGCCCCTATTAGGACAAAAGGGAGAGAAACTGAAGGGTGGATTTTCTGGAAGAAGGGCACCCCTGCCCCCATCAGCAAGCTGACTGGGTTGAGACGCTCTTTATGTTTATTTGGATGCGGAAACGACCCCCGACTCACCAGTGGAGTCTTAACTTCCTCCGATCTAGGCCCCTTTGCCACTTTCAACCACGGACTTTTGCGCGAGATGCCCCAAGTTTCTCTGGAGATTGTAGTTTTTTTGATGAGGCAACGCCGTGCGCATGCCCCTTCAGGCAACTCCACTGGGTGAGCCTCTGCGGAGAGTGTGAGCCTGCATCACGCAAGCGCACTAGGGAGTTTCCAGTGCGGAGGCAGCGAACTACACTTCCCAATGCTTTTAAGCAACGGAAATGACGTAAATAGCAGACAGAGTTGGAGAGTTTGGGTAAAAATGGCTGAATATTTAGCATCGATATTCGGGACTGAGAAGGACAAGTGAGAATGGGTGCAGGGAGTGGCCCCTTCGGGGGGCCAGGGACGGGGCACTTGGCAACCTGGTGGCTGGGCGGCGTGGATCGGTGTTTCTGGGGTGTCCAGCTCCCTGGCCCTCGGTTCACCTCTGTCTTTGCACCTCTTCCAGGGTTAACTGCTCTTTTTACTTTAAGATCGGGGCCTGCCGGCACGGGGACCGGTGCTCCCGGCTTCACAACAAGCCGACTTTCAGCCAGGTGAGACCCGGCGCGGATCCTGGGGGGTTAACGCCTGGCCATTCCCTT
>SJYX01021169.1:166574-272484 GCA_006410675.1 Oreotragus oreotragus | reverse complement strand
TTTGGGTAAAAATGGCTGAATATTTAGCATCGATATTCGGGACTGAGAAGGACAAGTGAGAATGGGTGCAGGGAGTGGCCCCTTCGGGGGGCCAGGGACGGGGCACTTGGCAACCTGGTGGCTGGGCGGCGTGGATCGGTGTTTCTGGGGTGTCCAGCTCCCTGGCCCTCGGTTCACCTCTGTCTTTGCACCTCTTCCAGGGTTAACTGCTCTTTTTACTTTAAGATCGGGGCCTGCCGGCACGGGGACCGGTGCTCCCGGCTTCACAACAAGCCGACTTTCAGCCAGGTGAGACCCGGCGCGGATCCTGGGGGGTTAACGCCTGGCCATTCCCTTTCTGTTGTCCATCATCACGAGGTCCCGCCTTTTCCGGATTTCTAGGGCCCACCCTATCGCCCGGTTTTTTTCTTGCCGGACCTCTACAGGTTCCTCCCCCAAACTTCAGGCTCTTCTCCCAGGAACTTGGCCACGCCCCCGTACGTACAGACCACACCCCTGGGCTATCCCTCACTGCTAGATACCCTCTCTTCTGGTTCTCTGAGGGGCAAGCGTTGCTGAGGCACGCAAGATGTTTATGCTTTTTTCTCTGTTGCGAGGTCTCACCCGCAACCTTCATATCCCACCCCTTCGCATGTAATCCCGCCCTCTGAGCTCAGGCCTTGCCCCTTTTAAATTCTGTTCAGACCATAGTGCTGCTCAACCTGTATCGGAATCCACAGAACACCGCCCAAACCGCAGACGGATCGCACTGTGAGTAAGCGGCCAGTGTTGGGGGCAGGGCAGACAGCCCCCAGCAGGCCGCCCCCTGATACCACCCTGCCCCCTCCTCCAGGTCACGTGAGCGACGTGGAGGTGCAGGAACACTATGATAACTTCTTCGAGGTGAGGGTTGGCGGGGGTGGGTTGAGTTTCCCGTGGGCCTGGAGCTCAGCTGATTTCCTCCTAATCTTCCACAGGAAGTGTTCACCGAACTGCAGGAGAAGTACGGGGAGATTGAAGAGATGAATGTGTGCGACAACCTGGGGGATCACCTCGTGGGCAATGTTTATGTCAAGGTGCCTGCTGTCCCCCCAGAGCCCAGAAGTGAAGGCATTTCAGTGCCTAAAAGTCACCAGTCACCTCACAGCTTGAGGTCCATCACTAAAAGCCGTCCAGCCCTTGAGCTGCTAGCTAATCTCTGAAGATTTCTGAGTTTGATTGTTCACCCTGACTGACTTTTCCTCAGTTTCGGCGTGAGGAAGATGCAGAGCGGGCAGTGGTTGAGCTCAATAACCGCTGGTTCAACGGGCAAGCTGTGCATGCTGAGCTGTCTCCCGTCACCGATTTCCGGGAGTCGTGCTGTCGGCAGTATGAGATGGGGTATGGTAGTACAGCAGTGGGATGGGCACCTGGAGTCCCAGGCTTCTGTTGTGTGTTGAGGGGGGTGTCAGTGACAGTGGCCTCATCCATATATTTATCCTTTACCCAGGGAATGTACCCGCGGTGGTTTCTGCAACTTCATGCACCTGCGACCCATTTCCCGCGACCTCAGGCGGCAGCTCTACGGGCGGGGACCCAGGCGCAGGTATTTCAGGACCAGCCTGGCAAGACTTCTCATACCCCAAGCCCCCTGAACCCTGAGATGAATCTGATCCTATGCCCGAATAAGTGTCTCAGCCTTTTGTGCCCTAAGACTAGCCCTCAGCCCCATCTGAAAGTCAGCATCTAAGTCTCAACCCCTAAACCAGCCTGAACCCCAAACCCAAGTCCATCCTGGATCTCCAGTCCTGAGATTAGCCCCTATGCACCTATCCTGAGGCCAGCCCCCCAGGAACTATTTACTTCATCAGTTGCCATGATTTATCCCTGAGCAGGGAGGCTGAACTGGAAGATCTGCACATCATTCCCTATGGCTCTAACCCTCCTCTCTATGTCCCCAGGTCACCCCCAAGGTCCCATACTGGTCATCGTCCCCGAGAGAGAAATCGACGACGGTCTCCAGACCACCGGCATGGCCGTTTCTGAGACCCTGACCCCCTTGCCCTCCACCCTTGGCAGGCACAGATGTTCCTGGCCAGGACACCTCCCCAGAGTTCCCATTACTTCACAGTGACACCTTCTTCAGACTCTGGGTCTCCACGATGTAACACCTTCAACACAGGGAACTTCTATTGCCCCTCCCCTAATAAAATTCTGTACTGAGGGTTTAGAGCTTTGTTGTTAGCTTAAGCCTGGCTGTAGGCTGGTTTCCTTCCACCCCCACATCTGGTGAAAAGGGGAAGCGGGGCCGGGCTCTGGCCACAACCTCAGCCAAGGAACTTCCAACAACAGGTGCAAAAGCAGAACACCCAGGGTCCCAGAAATCCCCAAGTGGGACTGGATAGGTGGGGCTGCCTTTGTGCTGGAAACTTCACATCTGGCTGATGACTCTCAAGGGAGATGCTTGGTTGCAGCAGGTTGGAGGACTCCTAATCTGGAGGAGATTGTGGTTAGGACCTAAGGTAAGGTTGCTGGGCATTGGGTGGGAGTGTGTAGTGGGTGAGGATTGGGCCCTCCATGCCCACTGCCCCGTGACTGAAGTAGGTATTCTACGCCAGATACTGTTCTAAATGCTTTACTTTCATAGCTTTACTTCTCCGGTTACCCTATGAGACAGGTTACTATTATTATCCCATTTTACAGATGGGAAAAGAGGGCAGGAAGATGGCAGAGATAGGTTATAAATCCACGCAATCTGGCTCTAGAGTCCTCGCTCTAGTGATCTCAACGCCTTATGGCTTCTCTGATAACCGGCCAGGAGTTGGACTAGGGGCTGGGGGATAGATTCTTGGCTTCTGAAGGGGACTGAGGATCCTGTGCCTCCACCTCCACTGCTTCCTTCTTCTGCCCTGGTTTCCTGGCAAGTGCGGCAGAAGCGCTGTGGCAGGAAGTCGTGTGGTCAGGGGCCCCCAGATTGCAGGCTCCGCCCGGATGGGGCCCCTACGCCTCCTCCCGACTGCTGTGCTGCTCCTGGCCCAGGCGGCGCCTTGGGAGGCCTCTCAGCACTGCGGCCGCCTTGAGTATTGGAACCCTGACAACCGGTGCTGCGGCAGCTGCCTGCAGCGCTTCGGGCCGCCCCCTTGCTCGGGTGAGGAGCCGGGAACTGGGGGTTTGCATATGTTCGGGCGGAGTTAAAGGATGATGGGGGCGGGGGGAGGGGCGAGGTCTGTGTGTTATGGCCTGTGAGGCTTGCTTCGGGGTAGGGGCGGTGGGTTGTGCGTAGACAAGTGAGGATGGGGCCTAAGCCTGCGAAGAAAGGGGCTGTGTGGGTTAAGAGGGTCAAGGTAAAGGTGTGTGGCCCATTAGGCGGGAACCGAGCAGTGAGGAAGAAGTGGGCGGGACAATCTAAGGGGCGGTGCCTGGGTAGAGAGGGCTGGGAGGCTGCCTGAGATACTGTGGGGCGGGGATAGAGTTGATAGGCCCGCTGATAGGTTGGGTGAATACTGTACAAGGGGCGGGGCCTGCAAGGATAGGGCATAGATGAAAGGGCGTAGCTAGCGTAGAGAAGGCCGGCTTAACAAACAGCACGTGAGACTCTCTCCCACCAGACCTAGAGTTTTCGGAAAACTGCGGGCTGGATGATGCTGGCAATCACGTAATGCACCCCTTCCAAGAATGTCCTCCTGGACAGTGCAATCGCAACAGCGCGGAGCTATGTAGCCTTTGTGGGGTTGGAGCAACAGCACCCATTCCCTCGGGGAGCCGCGGCGGGACCGGGCGGCCCTGCCGAGAGGTACTGGTGAGGTTTCAGAGGGCCTGGGCAGGGGTGCAGCTTGAGGGAGCGGGGCGAGAACTGGAGGGGTGACTTGGGATCGGATGGGTGGGGTCTTATTAAGGGAAGGGGAGTAGCTTAACTGAAGAGGGTAGGCATGGGGCCGTGGTATCTGGAGATGACTTGCCTGGGTTAAAGGAATCGGGGGTTGCGGGGAGCAGGGGCTGGATCAGGCGGGGATGTGGACCCACTGAGGGAGGTAAGGATGAGAAGTTTGTGCTGAGGATTCAGAAGTTGGGCATGCCTCGCACTTTATTCCAACCGCTTGTTTTCCAGAAGCCTGTCCCTAACAAGGAGCCCTGCCCACTGACACCTGGAAGATCCAGCATCCTTAGCTCCCAGGAGCCCAGCTCACCAGCGATTCCCAGTGAGCCTAGCTCACCAGCGATTCCCAGTGTTTCGTGGACTTCTGAGCACAAAACCCCTCAGCAAGACTGGCCGAGTTTGAGTTTTGCCCTATTCCTAGTGCTGGTTCTGCTCGTGACCTCAACCATAACCCTGCTTGCCCTGCAAAGGCACCACCGTCGCCTCAACCAAGGGAAAGCAGCCCAACACCCGTATCCTAGCTTGGTTTGCAGCGACCTTGACACTCACACCCACTTCTTGCCCTCGTCCTCCCCAGCCTCCCTGGAGACTTCAGAGGCAAGGGACTCATGGAAGGCGGTCTCTCTGTCTCCACTCCTAGGCAGGGGTTAGTTGAGGATACACCAAGGATGGGGAGGTGGACTGGAAGCTTGTACTCCCCCTGCCTCACCCCTCACTTTGTCTCCCAGAGATGCCAAGCCTGGAGTCACAGCCCCTGTCTCGCCTCCTGGATGAGCTGGAGGTGCTGGAAGAGCTGATCCTGTTGCTGGATCCTGAGCCTGGGCCAGGTGGGAGGATGGCCTGTGGCACCACTCGACACCTGGCTGCAAGATACGGACTGCCTGCTGCCTGGTCCACTTTCGCCTACTCACTGCGGCCCAGTCGCTCACCTCTGAGGGCTCTGATTGAGACGGTGGTGGCCCGGGAGCCCTCTGCCTCTCTGGGCCAGCTTGGCACGCACCTGGCCCAGATAGGGAGGGCAGATGCACTGCAGGTGCTGTCCAAACTTGGCTCATCAGGGGCTTGCCTGGCCTAGTATTCAATAAAGTTTCTACTGAAGTAAGTGCTGCTGTCTCCAGGCCTCTTAAGAGCCCTCTTAAAACAGTATGAATTAAGAATTCCTGGCAGCACAGTAGTTCCAACTCTGCATTTCCACTACAAGGGGACTGGGTTTGATTTCCCATCAGGAAACTAGGATCTTGCATGCCACTCCCCACCCCTAAAGCCTTAATTGGGCCAAAACCCAACACACACCGACTCCCCTTCTAATCCCACCCCACGGAATGGGCCAATCCCACCTCACAAGACCAGCTGTGGTTACCTCTGGGCAACCAGGGTCCCCTCTGAGAAAAGGCCCTGTTCCCCCTGGGAGAGTTCATCTACAAGGACTTACTTCAATTCTAACCCAGAATAGGTATTGTATTTAGCACTGAGGCTTCAGAGACCCCCCCCAGTTCTAGTTCTGAACCATGCCGTCTTACCTACCTGTTCAGGCTGATGGGTTTCCCTGGCTCAGGATGGGTGTGGGGCACAGAAACAAGAGGTCCTACCTGTCCCCAGCACCATACAAATGGAAGACCACCTCTCCAAACATTGACAGACTTTATTGTGGGGGGGTTCCCACCTGGGATCCCACCCCCTTAAATAAAAAAGTGCATAGAAAAGAAGGGATTTAGAAACTTTTGTACAATATCTACATCCTGGGCCCCCAGGGCAAGAAGGGGGCGATTGCTGGGTGGGCTGGAGGGGTGGAGGCAGGGCCCTCGCCACCTGCATGCCCACATCCACCCTGCACATGAGGGTGGGGGTGAGATGCTCTGGGAGGGACAAGGGAGCCCCCAAGCTAGGGGCAAGATGGCAGCGGGGAGCATGGCAGGCAGCCGCTGCTTCAGTTAAGGAAGCGACGGCACCGCTTGGCGCCACAGTTGCAGGGCAGCTTGTTGCTGGCATCCTCAATGGGGAACTTGTAGTCATAGGTGAGCTCCTCACCACGCAGGATGCGGCGCAGGGCGAAGATGACGATGTGCTTCTGGCCCTCCACATGGATGACTCGAGAGAAGCAATTGGGCTCACACGAGTGGTTGATGAAGCGGGCGGCATTGCCATGCATGGTGGCGTCCACCACGTCAAAGTCATCCATGCGGAACATGTAGCACCCAATGCCCTACAGGGACAGGGTGGGGACGTCAGAGGCTCTGTTCCCACGGACCGCCCTGTTTCAGCTGCCCCATTCCCACGGCCTGGCAGAGCCTACCTTCCCATCATAGAACTTCTCCCGCTTGTCAGTCAGCACAGAGCGAATGACAATACCAGAGTACTCAATGACCATCTCGCCGGCATCGATGTTGCGCTTACAGAACAGGCCCCGCCCGTGGATGGCAGATCTGCAGGGTAGGATGGGCAAGGGGGAGGTCAGGGGGACAGAACCAAGGCAGCCCCTGACCCGGGCACCTGCCTGTCCACACAACGGGCATCCTCCCCACAACTCTACAAACCTGTAGACACCCACAGCCTCTTTGGATGTCTTCTTGAGGTGGCGAAAGCGCATGGCCATGGGCAGCTCCAGACTGGTGGCACGTCTGGTGGGGGATGGCAGTGTCAAACAGGCTGGTACCCAGAAATGACTTCTCTTGCCCTGAGTACCCTCTTTTGGGCCCTTCCAGAGCACCCCCAGCACCCTGGCCTGACCCCGATACCTGGTTGACCTGAGCTGCACCTCGTCCTCTTCCTCGTCACAGGTGGCTCCCTCAGGAAGCACCCGGTGCTGGGAGGCCAGGAAGTTGAACATGTCAAAGGTGCACTTGCTGCAGGTGGGAGGGAGGAAAGGAGGCAAGTTCGTAACCATTCTCCCAGGAAGATGCTACCCATCTAGTCTCTGGCCTGGGCCTGCTGCTGGTGGGGCAGGAAGAACACTGCTACTACTGAAGACACAGCAAAAGGGAAGAGACGGGGCTCATTCTGATGTGGCCTCCAGCACCAACCTCCGGAGTGGCCTAGCGTCTTCTCAGACCTCAGTTTCCACCCTTGAGAACTCCTCTAGGGCTACCCGGACCCGATGCCATACCCCAGACCTCTCACCGGAGATAGACCTCAGCGCGGGCTGCCCCATGGGGATTCAGGGGTGGCTCCTCCTGGCCCTCTCCCTGCTGGTGGTAGCGGAACTTGTAGTGCTGGCAGCGCTGAGCCCCGGGCAGCTGCTCTGCCAGGAAGATGACAGCGTCGTGGTGGATGCCCAGGAGCCTTGCCCCACTCATTCCTGGGAAGAGTCAACAGTGAGGACACACTGGTCATGTCGGAGGCCCATCCTGTCAACTGGGAGTCATCCCAGCTCCCAGCATCCCTGTGGATCCCCCTCAGTTACCACTGAAGGAGAGATGTCTGAGCCGGGCATGCCCTCGGGCCTCTTGCACCTTCTCAATCAGAGTTCTCCATGCCCCTGAGGAGAGCGCAGGGCCAGAGCTGTCAGGATAATGTTCTATGGAACATCTCCCCTCCCTGTCAACACTATCCCCAACTCACCTTCCAAGCTCTCTGCCTCCACACTGAACCCATCCTCACTGCTGATCTCGAAACGCAGGTGTGGGCCAGCCCGTTTAGGGGCCTGGTTCTCTTTGTCCTCTGGGGATGGAGGCTCTTCCTCGGAGCTTGAAGCCTCACCTGGTCCCAGGGAGCAGATGAGAGTTGGGGAGGGTCACCCTCCCTTGACTCAAACGTCCCTGGCTCCCCTCTGCCTTCCCTTCCTCCTCGGGTACAAGCACAGTTACTAGATTTAATGGCCTTCCTCTTGCAATATTTGCCCAATGAATCCTACAGAATGAACATTATTTCTTCTAAAGGGCCTACAGTCCCTTTTCTGTAGGATGTGTTCACAGCTCACTCAAACTCAGTCTATTGCAAATGCCCATCTACTCCTCATTCTTCTGAATCTCACACAAAATTTAAAATACTGGAGAACTATTTTGCACATGTGTTTTTTAAAGTGGGCTTCCCTGGTGGCTCAGTGGTAAATTATCTGCCTGTTAAGCAGGAGACGCGTGTTTGATCCCTGGGTTGGGATGATCCTCTGGAGAAGGAAACAGCAATCCACTCCAGTATTCTTGTCTGGAAAATCCCATGGACACAGAAGCCTGCTGGAGTACAGTCCATGGGGTCGCAAAAGAGGTAGACATGACTTATTGACTAAACAACAATTTTTTTATGCGCACCCCATTTCTGTAAAGATTACCAATATACTCACAGAATCAAGTATATGTACACTATGAGGAACTTTTCAAGGGCTAAAGAACTGAAAGCTAGGACAGACAGGCCTAGCTAACACAGGTGATGTGGATGTGACAAAGAGGAGAGTCAAGGACAACTCCAGGTGTGGGGTCCAAACAACCGGAAGGATACAACGGCCACTGACCGAGGCAGTAAAGGTAAGGGAGAAACAAGTTTGTAGTGAAAGTCAAGAACTCAGTTTAGGATACACAGAGTCAGAGATCCCTCTTAGAACACCTCCCCTTTCAACTTGTGGCAGAGATGGCAGGCAGGCAGCAGGATACAGGAGCCTGGCTAGCGATCTGGGAGCTATCAGAATTAGAGATGGGATTTACAGCCAGGAAGACAGACAAGAGCACTCAGGAGTAAGTGGAGATAGAGAAGTCAAGGCCAGGGTCCTGGGACACACCAAAGTTGACAGGCTAGAACAAAGAGGCACCACCAGAGGTGAGGAGAGGGCTGGGAGCCAGGAAAGGACATGCTTCACGCAGGGAGGGATCCATGCACCAAATGATGCTATCGGCTCAAGCAGGATGTGAACTGAGGCCCGACCACTGTACCTAGGATGAGTGAGATGGGGGCAAATGTTTTGAATGGAGCACATTTAGGAGAGGCAGGACTCACATGGCCAAGCTTTCTTCACACATAACTTCTTTAGGCCAACCTGCCCAGAGGCCCACCCTCTGGTCCTAAGCAAGATTAAACCTAACTCTTGCTGTGTGACCCACATCATCTCCAAGCCTCCAAGTGCCCCAGGGTCCTCCTCTGACTTCCGCCTTTCTCCACCCTCACTTCGATTCTGTTCCCTGAACATAACTACACAGACCAGTCTGTAGACAGAGGCCTCACCCAGGCCCTCTCTCACTGGCTTCTTTCTCACAGCGCTCATTCTAAGCTGAAGTGCACTTGCTAATTACATGTTGGTTTCCTCTAGCAAAATGTGTCTGGTCCCTGTGGGCAGGGACATGTCTGTCACGGTCACCACCACCTCCTATGCCGTCTCTGACCCCTGTAAGCAGCCTTTCAGCTCAACGGTCTCAGTCTACTTCATTCCACTTCCCTACTCAGCAGTTGAGCTCTACATAACGGAGAAAATCCACACATCCCAACAGGACTGGGGCCACGAGAAATTCTGAGCTTTGGGCTGCTCAATTACCAGCTTACTTGGCTGGAGCCCACTCCCTCTCCCCCTGCCCTCCATGACCAGCAGAGCACTGCCCTTCCAGCTTCACTGAGTCCATCAGCCAGAACTGCTCCAAGTGCCCCATCCTGCATCCTGATGTCTCATTATCTCTGCAAGTACAGGCATAACTCGGAGATATTGCGGGTTCGGTTCCGGACCACCGCATTAGGGTAAATACTGAAATAAAGCAAGTCAACAAATCTTTTGGGTTTCCCAGGGCATATAAAAGTTATGTTTACACTACATTGTAGTCTCTTAAATGTGCAACAGCATTATGGCTAAAAAAACAATGTACATACCTTAATTATTGCTAAAATATGCTAACCATCATCTGAGCTTTCAGCAAGTTGTAATCTTCTTGCAATAGTAACAGCAAAGATCACTGATCACAGATCACCATAACAGACAATGAAAGTTTGAAGTATTATGAAAATTACCAAAATGTGACACAGAGACACAAAGTGAGCAAATAGTGTTGGAAAAATGACGCTGATAAGACTTGCTCCATGCAGGGTTTCCACAAACCTTCAATTTGTAAAAAATGTGGTAACTGAAGGGCAATAAAACGAGATATGCCTGTACACCTTCCTCGTGTCCTCTCTCTCTCAGGGGTCTCTAATTCAAACCTGACTGCCACAGCTCCTCCCACCTCCTTTTCCATCCATGAGTCCCATTCAACTTCCTTCTCGCGTTTGCTTTCACAACCCTCACACAAGTCTGTCCGCCCCCCCACCCAAGACTCTCAGCTGAGCTTTTGGGTGAGGTGCCTGGGCTTTATTCTGGTTTCCTCGTCACCCACTGTCTTCAGTTTGGGACTCTGACACAACATCTTCCCCACCCTGTGCTACCTGCAGACAGTACGCCTTTCCCAGACCCCATGTGCACGGTGGCCTCTGCAGCAGCTGGGATGGCTGGCTACTGCCTTCCCTGAGCCTCTGGACACCACTCTCCTCTGACTCCCCTACTGCTCTTGCCCTTCCTCTGGGTCTCAAGTGGGCTGAACCCTTTCTGAATGATCCCCAGAACCCCATCTTTGGCTTTACTAGGTACCTAACCCTCTGACCCTGGCTCACGAAGTTCTGAAGCCCTTCCTTGGCCTCTTGAGGACACTGGACAGACATGTGTTTATTTCTGCCACAGGCCACAAGCTCCTAAGGGTAGCTCTACAGCCCTAGCACCCCGCCTCAGGCTTGTATCCACGTTGAGTGTGTAATGTGCAACACCCAGGGAATGTTTACAGTGGACCAATTGTGTATGTCAGTTACTCAGCTGAGACAAGAATGGGGGAGGGAGGCCGTGAGAGGGAGAGGCTGGCCCCTACCTGAGTAGTGGTGCCACTGGGACTCAAGCAGCAGGTCAGGGGGACCATCAGGGGCCTGGGGAGGACCACCTTCGGGAAGTGGCAGCAGAGGGGACCGGTCCTGGAGGGGCCTGTGAGAAGAGACCTGTCAGAAGGAGGAAAAGGACAGAGGGACCAGAACCTCCAGGCAAAGGAGGCTGGCCACTCACCTCGGGCTTTCCCCTGCAGTGGGCTCCCCAGGATCACCCAGGTCGAGAACTCCACGCACGGTGGGCGTTTTCATCCTCACTCGGCTGAACCTGGGGTAGGGGTACCGTAAGAAGGCGGAGTGCCTTCCCCTGCCCACCTCTCTCCCACTCCACAGCCTGGCCACACTCACTCACCCACTGCCACAAGGCCCTGGACCCTGAGGAGGGTCCTCCAAGGACTCTCCATCTTCCTCCAGCCGGGGAGTCTTGCTTGGTGGAGGTGCTGGTGGAGAACGGCCAGAGAAGGTGGACACCCTTTTGACACGGATGGCCGGGCGGGGTGGGCTGGGGGGCCCACTGCTCAACACCAGCGTCAATGAACTGGCAACACACCTAGCAGGGGTCCTGGGGGTAGAGTCCAGGAAGTGGGGGCCGAGGGGGGCATGGGAGGGGGCAGAGGCGGTGGCTTCACTGGGGGTGAGACAGGTTCACCCTCCCCTGCCATCTTTACAAACACCTGCCCCAGCTTGTTGACGAGGATGATCTTGGATGCGGCAGGTTTCGGGGGCTCAGGGGCAGGGCCCAGGCTCAATACCCGGACCCCTGGGGGTCCAGGGAGCCAGGCAAACGTCCGGGTGGGGTCAGCTGGGTTAGGGGGCAGGCCCTGAGAGGGCTGGCTGCCATTGGCCAGAGGAGGTGCTGGGGGGAGGGGCTCCTCTCTGGGTCCAGCACCCCCCTCCCCAGGACCCCCTAGGTTCTTCAACACAAAATCCACGATTTCTGATGGCAAGTCCTCGGGAGGTCGGGCCCTGTCCCCTGCAGCCCCGATGACCCCCGCCCGGCCTGCTCCTGGCCCTGAAGGAGGAGTCCCCTGACCCCGAGGCTGCTGGACTGCCTCGGCCTCGCTGTCGGTGCCATCATCCACTCCATCCAGCTGCTCAATGCGGGGGGCTCCGGGGAGGGCACCGGGGACCAGGGCAGGGCCGGACACCACAGTCACAGGGAAGTGGACGTAGCGGGGGGTGGGGCCGGCCTCCTCCTCTGAGCTGTCCCCCGGGCCCCCGTGGCTGCTCCCCCCGGCCCCCGCAGCCACGATCTCTTCCTGGAAGGGCTCAGTCCCCAGCAGGCTGGCCGCAAAGTCCAGGTCAGCAGCACTCAGTCCTGACACCACCTCCATGTCCTCAAAGTCTGGGCCCAGATCTTCAGGGGGTGGTGGAGGAGACGGGGCCCGGCTTGGGGGAGCCAGCTCCCCTGAGGTAGGTGTGAGGGCTCTAACGACTGAGGTAGGAGGGGGCACCCTGAGCTGAGGAGAGGTTCTGAGAGGGGGAGAGGCCCGCCGTGAAGGTGGCAGCCTGGAAGCCAAAGGGCTGGGGCGACGGGAGCGTCTTGGGGGAGCTGGGAAGTCCGGGTCTCCCACCGTAGGGATGTGGTGGGTCAGAGAAGATGGACTTCCTGTAGGGGGAAGGGTCCGTGTCAGCCAGGAATTCCTGCCTCACCCTGCCCCACCCTTCCCCAGGACTTCCAGGTACACACCAGGGGAGGGCAGGGGTCCAAAGGACACACCCCCCAAGGGTCTCCGGGATGGTGAGTAGTTGGGCACTTTGATTCGAGCCCCCGAGAAGGAGCGGGGGGCTGGAGGAGGGGCGCTGCTTGGATCCAGCCGAGGTGGGGGGTCCGGGTTCTGAACGGGTGGGTGGTGCTCAGGAGCTCTAGGGATAAGGGCATCTGTATCTGATGGGGGGTCCACATGATCTGGGGGCTCTAGAGAGGCAAGAGAATGGGATCGTGGGTGGCGGGGGCTCCTTGTGAAAGCCTCTGCTCACACACCTTTCATTCTTTTGAGGCCCCCACACCTCCGTCTGGCCCCTCACCTGGGCACAAGGTGCTTGCGTTTCCAGTCATGGCCCAGGTCTCAAACCTCTCTGACTTCTGCAAAACCTCCCCATACACCTGGCTCAGAGTCCCTTTGTGAGCCCCCTCACCCATCCTTTGCCATTTCCTCACTTCCTGGATGCCTGCTGTTCCCTCCCAGATTCAGGCCTCATGCAGGGTACTGCCCTCCCTCCGGCACAGCCAGTCCTACCACTTTCTTACTTGTGCTGCACATCCCAGCCACATCAAACGCATCCACCCCATCCTGGCGCTTGTGGCGTCCCATGACCTGGCTCCACCCAATCTGTGCATGCTGATCTCTGCTGCCTCCTCCCAATGCGCCTGTGTTTCCAGCCAGGGTGGCTGTACCCTCTTTCCCCTCTCTCCATGTTGTGCTCCAACCCAGAACAAACACCTTGCCCACAAGCACAATCCACGTCCCTCCCTCCTCCCACTGGGCCCACCAGGACCCCTCTCTACCAGTCCTTGAGCCCATTCTGTGCTTCCTGCCAACCGGCCCTAAGCGCTGGCATGGAGGGGAGGGTGTCAGTTTGGGAAATGAGCAGATCTAGGGTTAAATCCTGGCTTCACCACTATGCCCTTTCTAGGATGTACAAACGAGCTTATCCCTTTTTCAAGGGGCTCCGGGGAGCATAACAAAAGCACGGAGCCCCAAGTCAGGTGGCCATAAACGCTCCTTACATTTGTCCAGAAGCTGCCACCCTCGCAAGCAGTTAGTGTGCACCTGCCTCTCTCCTCACTTCCGGGCACGAAGTTAATCTTAAGCTACCACCACTACAACACACAGAACAATGGCAAACATCCTGGGATTTCCTTAGAGCACAGAACAACGCTGGATGGGTAGCTGTTTGCGGAGAGTAGCACTTGGGGAAAAAATGCGTGAGCTCAAGGCCGTACCTGAGGGAGGGGCAGGACTGTGCACAATGGTCTGGTTCTCTTCTGCTGCCTCCAGGTGAACCGGCTCTTCCCTTGGCCCCCATGGCCGATACTCCAGGATCCGGCACCGATACCAGCAGCGCCGCCGAGCATCTACCGTGCTCCAGTACAGACGGGAGCACCTGGGGCGGGGGGATGTGGGGGTGGGTGGCGCGTGGGACAAAAGGGTCAGGACAACTTGGGAAACAAGATCCAGCCCTGGAAGCCCCCAGCCCCACCAATGCCCCTTGGGTTGCTCACTGGTAGCCAATGGGGAAGAGCCGTCCCTCACAGTCTGAGAGGTCAGACAGAGTGCCCAAGGAGTCGATCCGGATGGAGCCTATGGTACAGGTGGGTGGGAGAGGTCAGGAGAGCGGGCCTAGGCAGGGTCAGGAAGATGAGGGGAGAGAGCAAGCTGCTTACCAATGAGCACATTGATGGCATCAGGTTCAAGCCCCGTCAAGAACTTTCGCTTGAAATTGATGCCCTCAAAGTCCACGTAGACTCGGCGGAGAACATCAAAACCGTCAGGGTTCACGATCTCCTGGGAGGTGGGTGGCAAATGGGGTTGCTGGATTGGTGAGGGGGTGAGGGGGATGTGAGGGAAGGCTTGCTCCAGAAACTGGTCAGTCAAGGGGCTTAACTAAAGGACTGGGGGCGGAGGGCAAGGGAACAAGGAAGAGACACTAAGAGGCAGCTGGGTGAGGCCCAAGGGGCTACGGGGCTCCCTGAGAGCAAGAGAGAGAGCAGTGGGGCACTGTGTCCCCAAGGTGAGGGCCCACCTTGCCATCCAACAGGTCTGTGTGCTTCTGGCAGAACACTTTCTTGTCATCCTGGAAGATGCAGTAGCTGGCCCGGGCGCACATGAAATGGAAGTTGCTGAGGCAGGAGGAAAGGCAGCAGCCCACGGTGGCACCAGGCTTCAGGCAGAGTTCACAGCGCTATGGGCAGAAGGGGCTGCTAGGCGAGGAAGCCAGGGCCTGACACCCAGCATCGCTGTCCTCAAAGACTCCCTTGGGCCCCTGCCGAGCCTAGCACCTCACCGAACAACAGCACGTTACTGCCCACCAGGGGCATGCAGGCCCAGGCACACGTCAAAACAAGCGCAGACTCCTCGAAACAGAGTTGCAGCAGGAAGAAAAATAACAGGAGCTGAGGTTTCCTCACGCTGTTCTAACGTGGAGCCCGTATTACTTCACTGAACCCTCACACCTGCCTGCTGTGGCAGGTCTCTCTCATCCTACATCCTGTGAGCTGGCGGCACCCCACAGAGGGGGTTACCACGCAGTACCTCACCTCACGGGGATGGAGTAAGAGGTCAATGCCACACAAGCCTAGTAACAGGAGATCATCTAACTTTTAGTCTCCGAAGCTTCAGGCCCAGGTTAAGTGAGAGAGCACAAATAGGAAAGGACTTGCTTTCGCTGCAGCGCTAGAGTCCTGGACAGCCAAAAGAGGCACCAAGGACAAGCTGTGGCGGAGACTGCAAAACCACAGCTGTCTCTACTGGAGTTGGGCCCCACCCTAGCCCCCGAGAACTGCCCCCTCTCCAGGCCCGCGCCCTCACCATCTGCCTCCCTCGAGCCACAGCAGCATGCACGTTCTTGAGGGAGCCGTCATTTTCTTCAAACACTTCGGCTGACCAAATGGCACAGTTGACATGTGTCCACTCATTCTGCCCAATGTACAGGAGCCGTCCTGCTTCCTGGAGGCAGAGTCGTGGTGTGAGGGGAGTCAGAGACCAGACCCTACAACCTGGGTCTTCATGCAGTAGCCCTCACCTTAGAGTCCGCATCCCCGTATTTGAGGCAGAGCGCACACTGACGGGGGTCCTCCAGGTGTGAGAAAGCAGCTGAATCCTTGCCCTGGAAAGCTGGTAGGGGTGTGGGAAGGACGGTCTAAGAATGAGGACCTGGAGCCTGGCCCACCAACCAAGTGATCAAGCTTCTAGCCCCAACTGCCCAGTACCTGTTGAGGGATCGCCTGGAGGCTGCCCGGATTCTGGGGTCTCTGGTTCCTGCTGCCTCCACTGAGCATAGACGTGGTCCAGGGATGGGGGCAACACCGCATTGGGAAGGACTCCGCTGTGGACAGGCAGGGTCAGCCTTTGACACATCTATCGAGGGGTGCTGGACTAGGGCCCACCCATAGTATCAACCTGACTATGCCACGACCCCCTCCGTCCTCTCTACGTGAAACTCCTCTCAGCCTTCCAAACAAGCCAGACCCTCTTGTGCCACCTTTGCCACATAAAATACTGTTCTCCACGCCCAGAATACGTCTCCTCCACTTTTCAGCTTAGATATCATTTCTCTGGGAAGCTTCAGACCCGAGGCTCCTAGGCAGGCACCTCCTCTGAGCTCCCACAGCCCCTGGGCCTCCTCATCAAAGCCCTAACTGTCCATGTTATCAGTGCCTGCCCAACCCCCCAAACATGGCTTGCCCACTGCTGTCCCCAACACCACCTTGCATAATGTACAGCCAAAGGAAGAATTAACCACACAATATGAGTCTCTGCTCATCTAGAACCACTGGGGACTCTCATCCTGGTCCCACCGCCCTCCAAGACCCTAACCCTGCTTCTTGTCTATTCTCAGTCCAGCTAGACCCTGGATTCCCAGGCGCCCCTGCCTTTGCCCTCACTCCCTGGTTCCCCTCCTGCTACCCAGCCTTTCTCACTTGGGCAGCCGGGTACTCCGTCGCCAGTACTTGGGGTCGTGGGCGTCGAACCAGCCGAACGCAGACTCTAGCAGCTGGGGAGCAGGTTAACAGGATGAGAAGAACTGTCTTCCCCAGGAGAGGTGGTGGGGGCAGAAACCCACTCTCTCCTCCCTGCTACCATGCAAGTCACCCTCAGGGCAGCCCCCAAACAGCTCACCTTCAATAGGAGCCCCTTGGTCTGGCCTCCAGCCCGGCGCTCCAGCATCTCTCCTTCCTCAGAGTGCCTCATCAGGATGCCCACCACGTCCTCCATGAAGCTGTGCTGTAAGGGGGTTTGTCAGGACCCGAGCCCCCATCCCAATCCTCTCCCCGAGGCATGCAGCGGCTCCTCAGTGTCCCACTCACCACAGACTTGTAGTGGCCCTCCTCAAAGCGCCGGCTCACAGCGTGCAGATCACAGGGCCCTGGGTGCAGCTGCTGTCCTTCCTGCCCACACTGCAAAGAGGGGAAGTCAGCAGGGCTCGTGCTGGGCTGGGCCCCTCCCGTCCAGTCATCCGGGCCCGCAGACCTGGGTGCACAGCAGCAGTGGGCCTGCCGCCTTGGAGCTCAGCAGGCCCTGAAGCACCTGGCGCAGGCCCCCCTGTAGGGCCCCACGCAGGGCCTCTCGCCAGCGAGGGTGTGTGGCCCCAGCACACGGCCCACAGGTGTACAGCACCGAGTCTGGCAGCCCTGAAAGGATCTCGTAGTCTTCATCTAGAACAGCCAGAGCAGGAGAGGGAAAAATGGTTTCAGTGACGTGGACGTTCTCAGACCGCCCCAGGTCACTAAGAGCATTTCGCTGTCCCCTGAGAGCCTGCAGCAAAGGGCAGGACAGGGCTGAGGCCACACCCCAGTCTTCCGTCCACTCACCTGAGAGCCCCTCACACTTGGCGTGCACCCAGTGGTCACACTGTGCACACTGCATCATCTTGCTCTCGTAGTCATTGTCTTCATAGCAGCGTGTGCAGATCGGGCAGTAGTTTCCTAGAGCAAGAAGAGACAAGTCAGAGGGGTTGGTGCCATGAGCTGCCCTCAGCAGCCTGGCATGGAGGCCAGCCGGCCCACGACTACTGCACGAGCTGCCCTGTCCTGCCCCACTTGGGTCCCCTTCCGTGCCCCAAAGGCTGACTAAAGATAAGGATGCTCTCCTAACTCTGCAGCCCCAAGGCCTCACAATGCAAAGAGCCTTGCTAAACCTGCTGCTTGAGCCAACGAGGAAGCCCAGGTCTTCAGAGAGCTCAGCGGAGACTTAAAGTTCTAGGAGGTACTTCCGGGACCACCATGAGGGTGGGGTCCAAGCCCTCCACTCCCACTGTCCTCAGAGGGGCCGTGTCCCTCTCTTAAGTACTAGATGGGCTCCTACAAAAGAATACTTTGAATGGAAAGAAAGGTTCCAGAGGAGAAGAGAGTAGAGAAATACTAGCAGAGAGAATGTCTTCCAACTGCTTGTCTAGGAACCTGGCCCACTCCCCGGTGGCCCCCGGGGCCCCGGTCCCCTGCCAGGTCCCCACCTTTCTCAAAGAGCTGGGTGCACCTGGGGCAGAGGCTGTAATCTCCCGACCACTCGACGTCCCAGTTCTTGCCTGGAGTCGCCCCACAGCTCTTACAGCGCACGCAGGCTGAGCAGATCTGGAGGAGTAGGGCAATGTTAGGGGGAGAACAGAGACACCAGACTGGAGAAGTGTGAAGTGGGGAGGGGCAAAGAGGAGTGGGCAGGAGACAGATGCTGAAGGATGGGTAAGGAAAACAGGTGTGCGGGAGAGGTGAAGAGGAGGATGGAGAGGGAAAGAAGCAGAGCAGGAGAGAGATGAAGTGTGGAGACTGGCAGAGTGAGATGGAAGAGATGAGGCTACAGCAGGGGACTGTGAGCTGGGGACTATGGAATCCATGAGCCTGTAAAACCATTACATACAAATTCTGCACAGAAATCTTGTCTGTGCAAAATTCTTGAAGAGGACATGTGACGTTTATCAAACTCTTGAGGACCTCCACCCTCCCATCCCCAAGAGCCCTGGCCTAGAGCAATCCTGGGGTGGTGGCGGCATTAATTAAGAGCTCCAAAGCCAGGGGAGGGGGCCTCATCTCTCACCCAGTGGCGCCGTTTGCGTGTGGCCCGGGTTGGGTAGCTGGGCCCCAGACAGGCCGGGTGGTAAGCATGGCGGCAGCGCTCACACTCCAGGAGGTGCTGCAGGATATCGGAGAAAGACAGCAATGGCAAAACCTACTGGCTCAGAGACAACCCTCTCCTCCGTGCTGCCACTGCCACGGCCCTTGTGCCCAAACCTTGGATCCTCGGCCTTTGCGCCCACAGACGTGGCAAAACTTGCAGCGGCGGCAGCACCAGGTGTCATGATGTTGGGGCAGGGGCCGCTCGGCCTCCTCCAGGCAGAATGGGTGGAAAGGGTCACAGCAGACCTGGCAGAACACCAGCTAGGAGTGGGGAGAGTGAACAATGGGCAGAGTGAGGGGCCAGGAGGCCAGGGAGGGTGACCCTGTTTAAAGGGCCCAAACACCAGGCAGTCAGGGCTAACAGAGACTTGAGGAGAAAGGGATCCAACCTCATGCAGGCCTTTGCTGGCACACAGCAAGCACACCATGGGTGGTCCCCCTGGCACAGAGGTGAGTACGCTTAGGCCACCCATTAGCCACACGTTCTCCAGGTCACAATCCTCCTGAGGGAAAAGATGCAGAATCAAAGAGCAGCCAGCAACACAGCAAGATCCAAACTTAAAGCGAGGGTTCTCATTTGTAACCAACACATTTCTTCCCACCACAGTCCCCACCACCCTATACCTATATACCTTAAAATCCACACGAACCCGGTGCACACCATCTGGAGACTTTTGTTTTCCAGTCCAGCCATTGGGAAAAGAGGCGAAAGGGCCAGGGGCCAGAGCATCCTAGGGAGGGACAGTGGTGCTAAGAGGACTGCAGCCCCCCCATTTACCAGCTTCTCACCGCCCTCTCCCCAGCCTACGCCACCCTGCTTTTTGCCTAGGTCCTACTCGGCCTTCCAGAGCGAGATGCCTGCTTCAGTCACTCAGGGCCTGTCCTCTGGCGTGGACACACTACAGCACTCAGGTGAGCCTGGGACTCGGACTTGCCGGGAAGCTCCTTGGGATGGAGCCGCGCCTCGCACAGGGCTCAGGTCTTGGTGAGGGGCTATGCTGACCTTGTCCAGGCGCCTTCGGGCCTTGAGCTGCAACACGGGCTGCAAGGTGGGCTTGCGGGGCCGACTCTGCTCCTCCGGCTCTGGCACTGGCAGCTCTAGGCAGGTCACAGGAGTGGTGAGGTTTCCCCCTCTTCTCTGCCCCATCCCCCTCCTTGACCGCCCCCATGTGATTTCCGGATCCCCAGGCCTTTAAGGAGCCCAGGTCCATGAGGATGACTTGAGCCTTGTTTAATAACCTACTGAAAACCTCCCGCACCCATTCTCCCTACCCGCTAAAACTGCCCTTCTCTTCACTCAGTCACTCTCCTGGAGACTGACACAGCCTTGGGTTGGGGAGTCCTAACCATTCTACACACAGGACTGATAGCGAGAGCAGCAAACAATTCCTACCATTCTCCCGGGGGGTCCGACGCCGAGGAGCAGGGGGCCCCCCGGGCTCTGAGTCATCCGAGTCCTCGAAGATATCATAGGAGGGCCGCTGTTTGACACAGCGCCGGGCTGACTTGCGCTGCAGTAGGAAGGAGTCCTGCTCCTCGGGCCCCGGGGGGGCCACCACCTCCTCCCGGGGCCCCCCAGCTCCCGCCCCCCGGCGTGGGCCTGGAGGACCAGGGGAGGCCTCAGGAGACTCATCGGAATCCCAGGGCAACAGCGTCTTCACTATCGTCCGGCCTGTGGGAACAGGGGACTCAGTAAGATCTGAGCTCAGCCCAGGACGAGGACACTAGGATGGAGAAAAGCCAGAAAAAAGCGGGGCAGAAGAGAACAAACACAGGAGGTAGAGAAATGCACGATGGGAAAAATGACAAAGGCGGTGGACTGCAAAAACAAAGGGAGAGGAGCAGAGAAAGACACGGTTTCCTCTCCACCATGTGTCTCAGGAAGACTGTGTAAAGAAATGCTTCTCAAGCCTCATTACCTTTTTTGGCCAGCCGTTCCATCTTCCGAGCCTCTATCTTGTCACACTTCCGGTATCTGGGGAGGGGAGCAGCACGTCACCAGGTTAGGGGACTGGTGGTCTGGGGGAAGAGAGGAAGCTCTCCACAAGGATGCCAATCCCACTGCTCTGCTGGGGCAGGAGGCCTGGGTGACTGACAACCATGGGTGGGAATGGAGCCTGCGCCCCAGCTACTCACACACAGCACTGCTTCTTGGTGTTGGGGCCCCCAAACTTGGGCTTGTCCAGGCAGTTGACACAGGAGCCACAGTCCTGCACACGCAGGCAGCCCCGACAGTGTCCACACCGTGCCATCCGCATCTTCTTGCCATGATGGGAGGGCAGTGAGCGCCGAGGTGCGTGTGCCAGGGTCCCTCCAGACCCTGCAGGCTCTGAGTCTCCCCCGGGCCCTGCTGACTCCACCTTTCCCGGCTGGGACTGGGATGGGACGCTCTCAGTCTCAGATGCTGATGACGTATCTAGTGCAGTGGAGAGGTGGGAATGGAGCCACAAGGCACAGGAGTTCTACCTCAGTCCCCTGACCTCCCCAAGATCCCATTCAACTTTCCCACCACGCTCAGGCTCCAGGTGCTCCCAAGTCCGCTCTAAGATCTAGCACTCCAACCCACTTGCCACCTTGCCCAAAGCACCCTACTCAGCTGCCATTCCCCCAGGTTCTTGATCCCTTCACTCACCCCCAAATTTGACACAGCTGTCAGAACTTCCCCACAACACACCCGCCCCTACCCTCCGCGTTGAGGTCCTGCCGATCCCGGAGAGGGAGAGCGCTGAGGCGGGGGACGTCTTCGGGCACCATGGCCCGGGCCTGACCCAGGGCCACAGCGGCATGACGGCAGACATGTTTGATGCGGGGTCCTTGCACAGGGGACTCAGGGCCCTGGGGGAGGAGAAACCAGGAATACCTGTGGAGAGCTGCCCCTCATACTCCCTCTGCCAGTCTTACCCAGAGGGCCTTCTTCCCACTCCATACCGATGGTCTCTCCCTCTTAGTTTCCACTGATTCATCTTCCGACTTGACAGAACCTCTATCTGGGATCTGCTTGACAGTCCCCACAACCTCCTCCATCTGCCCTCCAGGGCTCGGCTGGTGGGGGAATAAATAGGGTCAGAGGCTGGAGAGTGAGGACAAATGGGGCCAAGGTAGGAACCCAAGAAGCTGGGGGACAGGTCTAAGACTGGCTTGGAGGGTTCCCTGCAATGCTAGGTGTCCTGAGAGCCAGGAGATAAAGGGACTGCAGAGAATTGAGCCTGAGTGACTGGGTGCAGGGGCCTGGCCAAAGCACCATGCTCACCGGCATCAAAGACGCCACTTTCTGCTGCTGCTGCTGGTCAATCTTGATTAGCTGCACCTTGGCTCTCTTGAGGAGACTGAACATTTTCTCCTCCACACCAGACAGTGGTAAGGAACCCAGGCCTGCAATCCGGGCCTTTTCCAGTGGCGGTGCCTGCTGTGGCGGTGGCTGAAGCTGTAACTGTGCCTGCAGTAGTGACTGCTGTGGTGGTAGTGCTGCGGGCAGCAGCTGGGTTTGCAAGGCCTGTAGGGGCTGCTGCAGCTGAGCGTGAGGCTGCTGCCCACAGCTTGGAGCTGGAGCCCCAGGGGAGGGCATCTCAGCCTTAATAGGAGTGGCGACCACAGGGGCAAATCGAGGCAAGCTGAGGTGGTTCGTGCGGCCCACTGCCCGTGGCTCAGGCTCAGCTGGAGAGTCATCGGCAGGAGGAGGCTCTGGCTCAGGGGCTTCAGGGGCCCCAAGAGGAGGAGTAGTAAGCACCGATTCGTAGATCTTCAGGTGGGCTTCACTTGGGGTAAATTGAGGGGCCCGAAGGAGCAGGGGCCTCCGGGAAGGAATTACAGGGGCAGGAAGTGGGGGTGGGGCCGGTGGAGGAGCAGGGGGAGGAGGGGGCAGTTCCCGGGTCAGTGAGGTCCAGCGAAATGTGGGTTCCCTTAGGATGGACCGTCTCTTCTCAGGGAGTGGGACTGGGGTAGATGGAGGAGTTGGGGCACGGGGTGGAGAGGGGGCTGGTGCTGGTTCCTGGGGGGCCAGTGGGGAGGTGGCAATGGGAGGCCGTAGAGTAGGTGAGACCTCCACCTTTGGGGGCTTGGGGGGGTCTTCATCCATAAATCGCCGGGGTGTCTTGATGACACGGGAAGAGCGGGCACTCACCACAGGCATAATAAACTGTCGGATGTTCTTCAGAAAGGTGGTACTTTTGGGGGCCACAGTGGGGCTGTCTTCCAGAGGGCCTCCTGTGGCGGTGCTGGGGACTGGAGTGGGAGGAGAGGTACCCTCTGGCCCTGCCCGAGCAGCTTCCCGCTCTGCCCGCTGGCTGGGAGTTAGGGGAGGCCGGCCCCTCTTCCGCGAGCATGTAGCTGGGACCACGGGAGGAGGGGACTCATCCTGCTCCTCAGGGGCACGAGGCGGTGGAGGGGATGGTGGGGGGGGAGGAGAGACAGGTGGCGGGGGAGGGCAAAGTGGGGATGGAGGAGATGCTGAAGGGGGTGGCAGGGATGGAGGAGGTGGAGGGGCTGGAGGAGTCAGGGGTGGTGATGGCAGCTTTGCCTCTTCCTTTTCCTCGGCTAGCACCATTGTTTCCTCAGCTACAGCTCTCTCTTCCTCCTCATCTTCCTCTTCTTTCTCCTCCTCTCCCTCCTCCTCCAGCTTCTGCTCCTTCCTCCAGCAGGGGCCCTCTCCTTGCCCAGATCCAACTCTTCCCTGGGGGGCATCCTGCCAGCTTTCCTCATGCTGATCTTGACCCTGACCTGATTCAAGTCCCAAGGACAACTGTCCCATCTTCATTTTTTTGGCCTTTGAAACAAACTTGATCACGAGGGGGAGCCGGCCTCGGCCTCGGCCCCTGCCTCCACGGCCTCCTCGCCCAGACTGTCCTCCACGCTTGGGGGTCCCAGGGCCTGGGCCAGGCCCCTCCTTGCACTTCCAGCTGCCAGTTCGGTGTTTTACTGGAACAACAGGAGGTGGGGGCTCAGGTTTGGGGATTGTCACAGCTGCTTCTGCCACCACTACTGCTTGTTGCTTCTTCCTGCAGGGGCCTGCTGGCCGTCCTGGGGGCCGTCCCCGAGACCGACGGGGGGTGGAGGACTCACATGCCCGGCTCCGGGGGGCTGGGGGTGCCTGGGCCCGCCGGAGAAGTTCAGTCAGTGCCTGCACCATCCGTTCTGTGCCCTCCTCACCCCGTTTCCGGGCAGGAGTCTTTGGGGGTGTAGGAGCCACATCTGCTAGGCGAGGAGGCGGAAGGGGGGTCGTCTTATGCTTGCGACCCCGACCTCGGGGGGCTCGACCTAAAAGGAGAATAGGTGTGGGGAGATGGGTCAAGCTGGCCCTGCAGACAGAGGAAGACTCCAGGCGTGCAGGGACTCTGACTTGTCTGCTTCCCCCACAGCCCAGCCTAGCTGGGGCTTTGACACAGAACACACTTGGTAACTGATGGAGACTCTAGAGCAGGGCGGAGCTGACAAGAAAAGCAAGAGTAACATTCCTATAAAGCTACCGGGGTAGAGCTTCCCCGTCACTCACCTCGCTGGGATCGGAGCGCAGAGCGCAGGGAACTGGGGGCCACATCTTCATCTGAATGAAAACCCTGAAACTCCTGATTTAGGGGACCAAGGGTGGAGGGGAGAAACAGCGGTCAGTGCCAAAGCCCTCGTTTAGCCTGAGACTCGGGTGCTGAGGAATATCCCCAGCTTCCCCCTTAACGTATCCCCATTTACAGATGAACCAAAAAGACTAGACGGTGAAGGGGGAAAATACACAATCTCTTTCCAGGGATAGAGAACGTATTTTGAAATTGAATCCCCAGTTTCAGACCACGCCAGCACAAGTCATCAATGGTCCACTGGCTCAAAGGGAACAGAACAGGGTCTAAGTCACGCAGTAGCCACTACTCTAATATTCTCTCATCCTCCAACTCAGAAAAAAGTAGAAACTCTGTCTACACCCTCTCAAGCTGTTGTTTCTCTCTGAATGAAAAATGGGAATTGGGGCACCCAAGTGGGGTGTGCANGGAGGGGATGATGGGGGTGGAGGAGAGACAGGTGGCGGGGGAGGGCAAAGTGGGGATGGAGGAGATGCTGAAGGGGGTGGCAGGGATGGAGGAGGTGGAGGGGCTGGAGGAGTCAGGGGTGGTGATGGCAGCTTTGCCTCTTCCTTTTCCTCGGCTAGCACCATTGTTTCCTCAGCTACAGCTCTCTCTTCCTCCTCATCTTCCTCTTCTTTCTCCTCCTCTCCCTCCTCCTCCAGCTTCTGCTCCTTCCTCCAGCAGGGGCCCTCTCCTTGCCCAGATCCAACTCTTCCCTGGGGGGCATCCTGCCAGCTTTCCTCATGCTGATCTTGACCCTGACCTGATTCAAGTCCCAAGGACAACTGTCCCATCTTCATTTTTTTGGCCTTTGAAACAAACTTGATCACGAGGGGGAGCCGGCCTCGGCCTCGGCCCCTGCCTCCACGGCCTCCTCGCCCAGACTGTCCTCCACGCTTGGGGGTCCCAGGGCCTGGGCCGGGCCCCTCCTTGCACTTCCAGCTGCCAGTTCGGTGTTTTACTGGAACAACAGGAGGTGGGGGCTCAGGTTTGGGGATTGTCACAGCTGCTTCTGCCACCACTACTGCTTGTTGCTTCTTCCTGCAGGGGCCTGCTGGCCGTCCTGGGGGCCGTCCCCGAGACCGACGGGGGGTGGAGGACTCACATGCCCGGCTCCGGGGGGCTGGGGGTGCCTGGGCCCGCCGGAGAAGTTCAGTCAGTGCCTGCACCATCCGTTCTGTGCCCTCCTCACCCCGTTTCCGGGCAGGGGTCTTTGGGGGTGTAGGAGCCACATCTGCTAGGCGAGGAGGCGGAAGGGGGGTCGTCTTATGCTTGCGACCCCGACCTCGGGGGGCTCGACCTAAAAGGAGAATAGGTGTGGGGAGATGGGTCAAGCTGGCCCTGCAGACGGAGGAAGACTCCAGGCGTGCAGGGACTCTGACTTGTCTGCTTCCCCCACAGCCCAGCCTAGCTGGGGCTTTGACACAGAACACACTTGGTAACTGATGGAGACTCTAGAGCAGGGCGGAGCTGACAAGAAAAGCAAGAGTAACATTCCTATAAAGCTACCGGGGTAGAGCTTCCCCGTCACTCACCTCGCTGGGATCGGAGCGCAGAGCGCAGGGAACTGGGGGCCACATCTTCATCTGAATGAAAACCCTGAAACTCCTGATTTAGGGGACCAAGGGTGGAGGGGAGAAACAGCGGTCAGTGCCAAAGCCCTCGTTTAGCCTGAGACTCGGGTGCTGAGGAATATCCCCAGCTTCCCCCTTAACGTATCCCCATTTACAGATGAACCAAAAAGACTAGACGGTGAAGGGGGAAAATACACAATCTCTTTCCAGGGATAGAGAACGTATTTTGAAATTGAATCCCCAGTTTCAGACCACGCCAGCACAAGTCATCAATGGTCCACTGGCTCAAAGGGAACAGAACAGGGTCTAAGTCACGCAGTAGCCACTACTCTAATACTCTCTCATCCTCCAACTCAGAAAAAAGTAGAAACTCTGTCTACACCCTCTCAAGCTGTTGTTTCTCTCTGAATGAAAAATGGGAATTGGGGCACCCAAGTGGGGTGTGCATGTGTGTGTGTATTAAGTAGTTTATCATATTATGACCTGCTGTGGCACTCAGGTGGCTACAAACCGTCCTAAGCAGTACAACCCACACCTTGAGCCCTTTCCGAGAGACTGGTGATAAATCCTGAATTGAACTCAGACCTGCTGGAGTGCCCAGTCTCACCTACGTCCCAGGTCTCTTGCACCTCTGCCCCCAAGAGGCAGCCCTCCACCATTCTCCCCTCTCTCCACTTTAGTCCGAAGAATTGGGGCACTGGTGAAATGTAATGTGTCGGAGCTTATGAGGCCGGGTGGGGCAGCTTGCAGGTCCACAACCTAGGTCCACAGGCTAGCCTGCGTCCACTCAAGCCACGCTTCTGCTGTCAACCACCACTGGTTGGGCACGCAGTCCCACAGCCTCCTAGCCCAAATCTCTCCAGCCATGGCTTTGCCAACTACCAAGAAGGATCAGCCCAGGACACTTCTGCAGGACCTGCCTCGAGCTGAAGTGCTCAGCGGCAGCTCAGGCTTCTCTATCCACTTTCAGAGGCCTCTTTCACCGACAGCTCCGCACAGCCTACCTACCTTCTCCCCTGCCAATTTCCAGGGCCCTTTCCCTCCCCAAAAGCCCTGAGGACTCCGCTTCCCCACGCCACCCCTCTGGGCCACCCAGACCCCTGGAAGCCCCCTGCCTCCGCCCCGCCCAGCGCNCCACCGACAGCTCCGCACAGCCTACCTACCTTCTCCCCTGCCAATTTCCAGGGCCCTTTCCCTCCCCAAAAGCCCTGAGGACTCCGCTTCCCCACGCCACCCCTCTGGGCCACCCAGACCCCTGGAAGCCCCCTGCCTCCGCCCCGCCCAGCGCTGGGGACGCCTCCAACTGTCTCACCTCATCGTCGGACTCCCCGTCACTGCTCTCCTCCTCCAGCAGGCAGCCCCGGCTCGGGCCCCAGCCCCGGCCCCGACCCCGGCCCCGGCCCCGCTGAATGCGCGGGCCAGCCCACAGGCGGCGGAGCCGGCGCAGGCCCCGGTGGAGTCCCAGCAAACGGAGCAGGGCCGTGTCCTCCCCGGGCTCGGCTCCGCCCGGCCCTGCCGCGCCGCCGCCGCGCCGCAGAGCTACCCGCACTCTTTCGGCCCCGTTGCCCCGTCCGCCGCGGCCCCCGCCCCCGCCGGAGCCCCGCGGCCGGCCCGGGAAGCGGCCCCGCGCGGAGCCAGGCCCGGGGCAACTGCCGCCGCCCGCCGCCGCCGCCATCTTGGCACCGTGAGAGGGGCCGGGGAGGCGGGAGATGTGTATAAGAGACAGNTCAGAAGCCCCGAGAGACGGAGGAGGTGGCCGCCACGCTGAACCACCAGGGGCCGCTACAAGATTAAGGGCAAGGCTGCCCCCGACGCGCAGACGAAAATCTGGACTCTACTTTCTGGTCCCGAGAGGAGAGCATAGGAAACTTTATTTTGGTGATGAATCGCCAGTCCTCGCACAGTTAACCGTCACTCGTGCAAACTTCACTGCCCTCACCCTACAGGGGCTCTCTGGCCCAGGTCCGTGGCCCGAGGCCGTCTGGGAGAGGGCTCCTGGCGCCATTCCCGCGGCGCTTCTTGGAGCCGAGTTTGCTAGGCTGCAGCAGCCGTGGTGCGGAATCAGAAGCCTAGCCTGCTCGCCGGCCCGTCTTTCACTCTTTAATTGTAAGCTTGGCTGAAGCCAAAGAAGTTACTGACGCCCCGTCAGATGGTGGAGGAAGAGGGCCTACTGGGAGAGGTCGAGGCCCTGGATGGCCTCGAGGAGGAGGAGTAGAGAAAGGTGGAGCGAATGGTCCATCCCGGCGGGAGCTGACTGGGCGAGTGGCCGCGCATGTGCGCCTGCATGGAGGCCAGGCTGGGGCAGCCGGCCTGGCACAGAGGGCAGCGGTAGGGTGCGGCCCCGTGCGTCCGCAGGTGCTTGGTCATGGCTGAGAAGTCCCGGGAGCGCTGGGGACAGAGGCTACAGGAGAAGGGCTTCTCTCCTAGGGAAGGTGGAGGGGAAGGCTCATGAAGGAAAGAAAAGGGGCGTGAAGGCTCGCCTAGGGGTAATAGGTAGGGGCAGCTGGGCAAGGTTGTTGCTCGGGAGCACGGCACTCACAGAGGGACTTAGGAGCGGGCCCACTGGAGTTTGGAAGGAATCAGTTTGCACAGGGCAGGGCGCCCATACCTGTGTGGACACGGTAATGAGTCTCCATCTGATGTTTGAGTGAAAACCTCTTCCCACAGACAGAACAAGAATAGGGCCGAGACCGAGCAGGAGTGGGTGGGGGAGGGTGTGCGTGAGATGGATGGCTTGCGGTGCCGACCTGACCCACACAGGTTGCTAGTTCACCTGTGAGAACAAAAGGCAAAGGAGGGCAGGGCTGGGATTCCCAGAGCCGGGTCACTGGAACACTCAGGCTGGGGCCATAGTGGCACTGAGGCAAAAGCACCCTCACCCTGCTCACCTGTGTGCCTCTGATGATACGCTTCCGGCTCCCCAGGGCTGAGCTGTGTGGGGCCCTGGGGGAGGGAACCTGGAGGGAACAGAGTGAAACAGGCGCCCTGGCCTCAGTCCCAGCCTGGAGACCACGTTACAGGGTGCATGCCAGGCAGTGAGGGGCTTACCTGGGGTGGGGCTGGAGGAGGCCAACTGGTTCTGGCTCCAAAGGCCTTTGTGGAGGTTCAGGGACAGTGGGATCCTGGGGGTGGGATGGGGAAGAGTTACAGCCTTGGTTACACCTGGGATCCTCCGGATCCCTTTCTGGGGAGGGAGGAGTCATAAGTCCTCTGTGGGGCCTGGGCTTTGGCTTGCCCTGTGGTGACAGCTTCTTGTCCTACCTCAACTCAGGAAATGTATAGTAGAGATAAGAGATGTGGTACCCTTCCACCCATCACTGCTGCTTCTCCTGAGCCACTCCCTCCCAGCCAGAGGTCTTCCATAAGCCCTTCGACTCACCTCTGGTCCTGAGGCCAGACCTCTTGCCAGGCTCCAGTCATAGGGATGCTATGGGAGAAGGGAGTGCCATATCTAGGCGGCAACAGAAGGATGCTCCACAGGGCAGGCTGGCCCTCCCCCAACCAAGGGGCCTCAGCCCACCAAGGGCTGGGGGTGACACCAGTTTGGAAGGAACCTGCTGGGGGAAAGGGGCCAGGGAACTCCCGCAGACTTTCCTCAGAGCCCCTTGCACTGTCCCTCAACCACATGATTACTTCTTGCTTCCCACCGACTCTGCCATGGCCAACAAGGGCTTGGTGGAGTTGCTCCTTTGGTCTCATCTGCTCCCCTCGACTCTCCAGAGTTGCCTCTGCCATGTCAGGGCTCTCTCTTGGTGGCCGTGGCCTGTGCAACGTCTCCTGCTCTTTCCCACCAGCTCTAACAAACTTCTCTGATCTCTGCTTCTCCCCAAAGGCCCCCATGCCTCTCATCGAGTCCCTTGTGGGTTTCTCTAGCTCCGCCTGTTGGTTCTTCAGCCCTGGACCCAGCTCTTCTCTAGCCATGTCCCTTCGAGCCCTAATGCATGCCTCTTCCAGGGACTGCACCCCCAGTGTTCTGGCTGCCTCCTCAAGGGGCCCCAGTTCCCCAGGATGCAGCTCTAGACTCTCCCCATAAACAAAGTGCAGAAGTTGGGTAAAGGTGGAAGGGCTGATGCCTTTCACCACAGCCCAGCGGCCCCTGCGACCCAGTTGCTGGCTCACACCTGCCAGCACCAAGCTGTGGGCAGGGAATTCCTGGCTCCCCACTGTGATCAGGGTATCACATAGTGCTGGCCGGAGCCTGGCCGCTAGCCGTACCAGCCGATCAGAAGCATAGGGACTAGGCAGTCTTGTTGGGGACAGGGGCATTGTGCCTTGCCTGGGTACCAATCTCAGAGGTTCTGAGAGAAAGGCCACAGTGTAGGGTCCATGGTGAAAAGGGGAGGGAGGAACCGCGTACTCAAGCCTGTGGAGGTGAGGGAAGAAAGAGTGAGTTGCTGGCTTTGAATCAGCTCTCTGTCCTGAATGGAGCAGAAAAAATGACCCAAGAGAAAACCCAAGGTTGTTCAGAATCATAGCAAGGGTGGAGGTGGTGAGAGAATGGAAATTAGACCAAATTCAGGACTTAAAGAGCAAGGATCTCAAGTAGTGGATAGATGGGTCCTGCCAGTTGGCAATGTCTGACTTAAGAGAGAGCAGAGTTGGCAATGTCTGACTTAAAGGAGAGCAGACACTGATATTTCTGCTTCTCCAAGGTCCTCTGCAGGGAAAGACCCCCGAATAGGCTCCAGCTCTCATTCCAGACAGGATCACCACAAAACCCAGTCAGACCTGTAAGTTAGGGGTGGAGCCAGACGCAGTTTTCATGGGAGTTTAGAAAGCTAGTGTGTCCTCCTCCTGGAAGCCTGTCATGTGGAGCTGAGGGTCCTGAGAGGAAAAAAGGGCAGCAAGATGGGGTCATAGCTGCAGAAAGCAGGTTCAAGGCATCAACTGATCATCTCCCTCAGGATGAGACTTCTAGAAACCATCCTCAGAGAAGGAACTGGAAGTGACCAAAAGCTCCCATGCAGTGAGATAAACAGAGCAGGTTGGAACCCACAGGAGAGAAGGCTCCTCACCCAGGGATGGAGAAATGTCAGAGAAGGCTTTGACCCTGGAAGAAGCAGGCGAAAGGGAAATGGAAACTATGGAGGGAGAGGCTATTTCCTCTCAAGATAAAGAGACAGTTCAATTTTGTTTTTCATAAGCCAAAAATGAAGATTAGAAAGACAGAACCCAACAAGGCAGAAGTTTGTCACACATCAAAACCACCACATTGGCTTTAAAGAAGAGAACTGGGGACCCAGATACAAAGAGACGGACCTAAGTGTCCCAGAGCCCAGCAGGCATATTCCTAAGTGTAGGCTCACCCTGAGTACAGACCCGGGGAGAAGGAGGAATTACTACTTGGACACCTCACAGGGAGGGCTACAGGCTGGCAGGAAGTGGACAGAAAGAGGAATGTAATGGGAGGAAAGTCTCAGTTGGGGAGAAGCAACCACTCACCGGTTGTAGCTTCCTCCTGGACACCGCATGCTCTGAACTGCTGCTGGGGCTCCTGGCCCCCCTACTCGGGAGCTAGCCCCGCCCCTGACTTCACAGTCTTCCATTGGGTGTCCCAAGTATCAGTCTGCCACAGTCCCCCAAGGGGTGTGGTCTTACACCCCTGGCTGTGCTTCACCCCTCCAGGAGAGACCACTCCTCTCCTTCCAGAACCCAAGCATTCTGCCTCCTGACCTCTGGTCTTATTTCATTTGTGAATTTCTGGAGTCAAAGAAGTATATCTGAAGCAATAAGAACTTTGGGATAATCAGACCTGCATTTGACTCTCCTCTCTGCCATCTACTAGTTGAGTCACCTTGGGCAAGTCACCTCTTTGAGCCTCAGTTACCTCATCCGTGAAATAGGGATAAGCTCTGCCTTCCTCATTATGAGGTGGGGTGAAGACGAAATGACATGATGTATGTGAAAGTGGTTTCTCGGTACATAGCATCATTCAAATAGTATTAGTTCTGTTTCTTAGAGGTGTCAGTAGAGCTCTAGCAGCTGGAAGCTCTTTATACTACCTCAAAAGTAAAAAGGACTGAAACATCTGGATTCTAAGAAGAGTGAAAGAGGGCCAAAAGCATGCCTCCTCCTCCCTCTCTCTGATTTGGTACTGGGAAGCCTCCGCTCCTCTGTGGGAATGACCCAGGTCATCTGGGCCATCGCTGGGGACAGGGTATGTGAGTGACTCAGATCCTCCCATCACACTCTGAAGGGGGCAACCCCAGGAAGGGCCTGCGGTGGTCTCCGAAGAGAAAAACTCCTTTTCTTGGGCTGATGACAAATGACATTTCTCTGAAATCAGGACTTACGGGGTTTCTTTGACTTCCTGCTCAGGGGATGAAGGTCCTCGGAGATTTGCCCTCTTTTCACACTTTAGCACTCCTTAACCTGGGGAAAAGATGAGGTCTGAGAGACTCACATTTCTTTTTGTTTATTATTTCTTGCAGATTTTTCATGCATAGCACAAGTACTGCTAGATAGCTTACGATATGTGCCTGACATATGCCTAATAAATAACTAGAAGAGTAACAAGTCAGGCACTGATAGGCTGGTCTGATGACAAGACCCAGTCTGCTTTCCCCAAGACTTCTCTCCTAGAGTCTGATTCCCTCCTAGACTCAAATATTATGTCTCTAAAACTCCTGTTTCGCCTTTTGGCTTCAGGACCCCCAAGTGTTCAGACCAGCCTTCTACTCTCTGTGAGACCTAACATACCTTCATTCTATCTCTCATTCTAGCTTGGGTCCAAGCAGATGTTATCCCTTCCTAGATCAGACAGGGTGTGCCAATGGGTGGGGCCAGTGGAGGAGCAATAATAGTGTGGGGAGAGGGGAAGATGAGTCAGAGTGAAAGGGAAAATGCAAATGGGGAAGTTGTATTCATTTGCTACTCTGGTCGTTAAATATTTTCCATTTCTAAGCTTTCTAACTCCTCACACCACCACACCCAGGGACCCATGAAATACCTTGACTTGGACACAGCAAAACACCAATCCTTGACGTGTATGTATATGGAGGGAAAACATCCTTCCTCCCACACAGAAATACTCTCTGAGGATGTGGAATAAGTGGGAGAAGCCACAAAGGAGGAAGCCCAAGTGTAGGTATAGGGGTCTGGAAGATTACGTCATCACCCAGTGGAGTGGGGTCCCCCTCACTTCCCAGGCCTACAGCATGTGCCCATGACTCAGCTCCCCCACTGGTGGGTTGCCCATTGATGTTCAAAAGAGTTGGAGGCTGTGCTCAAAGAGTAGCATTTTCTTATCCAAATGCAGTTGACAGGGAGTGCCAACGGGCTTTCAGGAAACCTAACAGGGAGGGTAAGGGGTGAGGGGACTCCCCGTTCAGTGAACTAAAGCCCCCAAGGTTGGGAAGCCCCATCTTTCCCTCCCACTTGGTGTCTACCCTCACGTAAGGCTATCCCTTTAGAGACTGCCTCCTTAGAGCTGTCGGGCCCTCTACACCTCAGCCCTTCTTCCTGCCTACATTCTTGACTGCACAGTCCAAACCATCTTTCACTGAGCAGTGACAGCAGAAGCAAGTACCACTTTGACTTGGAAGGTAAGCACACTGCTGACTCTTCCTCTTTTTTTTGCCTTTGGTCACAAGTCATGAGGAACTTCCGCAACAAGGGAAGCCTTGCCACCTGCACTGGAAGCGCAGTCTCTTATCACTGGACCACCAGAGGATGTTGTGTTTCTCTTCTCTTCCCCACCCCCCAACCCCAGTCTCAGAAACCTTGCCCACCCTCCACTTGCCAGGCTGACTCAATAGCAATCTCCTGCAGTTGTCTCTCTGGGGTGGAGCTAGGAAACCACAGGTTTTGCGGACACAAGCCTGCATCTTGGGATAGAGTGGAGTAGGCAGGAGAGTTTACATAGGATATAATTGGAAGAGAAGTATGTGGGAAAAGGAGGTATGATTTTTGTCTCTCAGTCCTTTATAATACTTATATTACTAAATAAAGTTTGAAATCTGATATCTTTTATTCTTACTGATATACCTGACCATAAGCCCCTTCAAGCACAACTCAGCTTGATGTAAAAAAATGCCAAAATAGCAATATACGGATTCTCTCTAAATATTATAATTAAAACTTAAACCATCAGGAGACTTCCCTGGTAGCTCAGTAGCTAAGATTCTGTGCTCCCAACACAGCGGGGCCGGGTTCGATCCCTGGTCAGGGATTTAGATCCCTCCCACAAGCTGCAAATAAGAGTTCGCATTATGCAACTAGAGATCCTGCATGCCACAAGGAAAAGCAAAAGATCCTGTGTGATGCAACTAAGACCTGGTGCAACCAAATACACTAATTTTTAAAAAGAACCTGCCTCTTAAAAAAAAAAAAAGGCTAAACCATCAGAAGAATATGCCAATTAGAGGTATGCTTATTTGTTTTATGAAAAATACTCCCTTTGTCTCATGTATTAAATATTAAGTACCTCCAAAGTCAGGTTAAACAAGATTCAATTTAGGAAAGTTCTGTGAACTTTCCACTCTTCCCAGAGACACATCGCTTTCTGCAAATTAAGGTGATTAAACTTCCCACATTTTATACAGCTTAAAACCAATTACCCAAACCTTACAGAAAACTTGAAGTGTTCATTCTTTAGTTAAGTACATCCAAGACATACCAGAGAAAAGATGCCACAGAGTGAATGCATTTCTTTCTTCCCTTAAATCTATGTTCTACATAACCCAAGATCTGGATACAGTAATAGGCAGGTGAGCTGAATCTAGGTCATAGAGGCCCTGTTATAGCACACTTTTTGTAGATTAAGTGGCAAAAGAACCAGACTAGAAATAAAAACAATTTAGGTTCCACTGCATCTTCACAATAGACAGTTTTCTTCTTCAGCCTTAACTTGGGGCTAACTCTTCCGAGACCTTCAGCTTCCTCACAGGGACTGCTTTCCACCAGTGTTGAATATCCATATTGCCTCACATCCAGAGGGTGCCACTCTGACTTCCAGTTGTGTCCCTCCCCTTGGGCCAAGGAGTCCAAGGGTATCTAGGAAGTACCCGCTTGTACCTCCCAATTCTAGACCATACTTTGGGAACTCAAAACCCCTGACATCCTGGTCCAAATGGTCCACTACTCAGGCTCACATGAGCCTTAACCCTACTATACTCTTCAGAATGGTATGGCCCTGAATGGGTGGGAGGGGCATGGAAACTGAACTTGGACAGGCAGGCTAGTGTGTGAGACACCTTGAGTGTGCGCTAACACCAGATGTGGGGAGAAGAGGGAAAATCTCCCAATTCTAGTTTTGTCTAATAAATAATAGGGGGGCCTGCTTTAATCTAGTAGTTGTTAACCTCTCAGGGGTTCACTATCCTTTTTAAAATCGTATGTTATGAAATCAACTCTTTACATCAGAAAACTGTAGATTCTCATACCATTTTGCATATGAATGACAAGAGTCACAGACTGCTCTAAACCATCCTTGGACAGGATCCACTCCTCCTCTTTGTGGCTGCTCCCCTCCCCAACCCTGGCCCCAACAATACACATACAGTTTTTCTGATTACTTCCAGGAGCTCACAGACCCTTGTAATCCACTCATAGACTACCCCCTTGCACCTCACCTTTGGTTTGAGAACTCTGGGTGTACATGAAAGCACGCTGAAAGCTTTAATACTTAGTAGAACTTCAACAGCTGAGTGAAATTAGATATCAACTTCCTGCACCATAAGTATAAAAATCTTCAGTAAAGACAGCATGAGTGACTTCCTAAAGAGCAGGATATCTCACACACCTCCTCCTGTGTCCAATACAGCGTCCATCTTCCCCAAGCCCCTGCCCCATGCTTATAACCTGATATCTTCTGGAAATGACCAGAAACAGTTTGGGGGAAAAAATGGGGACAGGAACTAAAAGGTCCCAAACACAATTCAATCCTGATTCTGTCTAGGGCCACCACAAGTCAATAATACTTCATGGAAGGCAAACAACCTGCTGAAATTCAGACACCCTCCTCTCCCTGGAACCTCCAGAAAACCACGGGCCTAACTTCTTGGCTACGTTGTCCAGCTTGTACCCAGTACTGGAAAATCTTCCGTGAGCACCCCAACCTGGAATCCAGAGACCTCCACACCCCCAAGGCCTTGCAGCCACATGTTCCCAGCACAGCCAAGATGCAAAGACTCTTGACAACTTTCTGTTGGGCTTTTGACTTCATCAACACTTACTCTCAGCCCAGACTGGATCCAGAAACTCCAGAAGGCCTCTCAAGTGCTTACTAGTTTCATTTCTTGGTCAAAGACTCCCACTGACCTCTGGAGAGTCACAGACCTCTCTAGTCACCAGATCCAGGCTCAGTCCAGAACCCAGACAACCTGTGATGGTTCAGAGGCCATACCTCATGGCCAGTGACCCCACACAGAGCTCCAAGTGCCTACAACTGCCCCACAACACATTTCCAAATCAGGCTATCTCAGGGACCACGGACCAATTCATAAGACATACTGGCCTGGTTTCTGCCCAGCTGGGCCCAACAGTGCCCAAGAGACCCAATTTCCAGCCTCTCCAGGGAAGAAGGAGTCCCTAGAGGCCAAAGCCCTCACCCTTCCTTCTCAATCTTCCTCCTCACGACAACCACTCAAGCTCCCATACCTCAGCTTTACCTGGGCCAGGTCCAAGCCCGAAGAAAAGTAAGAAAACCCATGATGCTTACCGACTCAGGCCCTGTTCCTCTCCCCACTCAGCCTCACATTCACTCAGGGCGGCACAAACCCGAGTGGCCGTTACAAAGTGGAGCGGCGCGAGCCTCATGGCACGAAGCCTGACCGCGTGCACAGCTCGCTGGTCCCGCAGGGAATCCGAGGCAGAAGCTGATTGGCCACACTACTGGCCACACCCTCTTTCTTGGCTCCACTCCCCGCCCTCCCCTCGCCCTTCAATCCCCGCCTCCGCCTCGCGACCTCCGCTGATTGGCTGCAGAGCCCAAGCTCTCGCCCATCTGGCCCGCGCTGTGGCGAGGAGGCCTTAAGTCTGATTGGTCTGCGGACTTAGACTTCAGGCCTCTAAGACTGAGATCTCATCCACCAGCTGGTCCTCAAGGCTTTGTAGCTGCGGAGATTGCTCGTCCTATCCTCTAAGAGACTGAACCTCCTTCATCTGCATCACCTTGGAAGCTCCCTCCGTAAGGGCTCAGGGATATCACTTCTTTCTTGCTTCTGTCTTACCATCCTGAGTAACTCTCACTGCAAAGTCTTTCACCTTTCTCTCAACCCCTTACAATCTGTGGAGAAATGAGTGTGATTGGATGGGGGCGTGGTGAGGGGGGCGGGAAGTCAGCCAGGCTTTGAATGCTTGTGGGTAGCTCCCCTTTTCCCGCCTTTTGCCCTGGTGAACGATTAATTGGCCTCAGAACGCGCCCTGCCCCATCCGCGAGTATAGGGAAACAGAAGACACGAGCGTGGGCAGTCAATGCTCCATTGACGCCTTAACAGTCAGCTGAGTCGGGATTTAACTGCGTACCAACCGCTGCTACACCGTAAAGAGAATGACCCATTATGCTGCCCCGCCATTAACTTGCTCCGGGTTAGAACTCGGCCAGCGTGCTTTCTGATTAGGCGGCGTTTTGGTGCTGACACACCATGCCATTCTGAGGTGAGTCGACGGCCCACTATCCTTGCTAGCATAGCATAGTGGATAGGTTGGCCCCACTCCTAAGTGGCTTAGCTTGGACACATCCAATCAGGCGTGAGGGCGCTTTAAGGAGGCAGGGCATTGCTCCACCGCTTCCGCTTCTCATTGGTCCAGAGGCTCGCTTCTTCGCCTTTGATTGATCAGAGGGCCAGAGGGAGCCAAGCCCAGCGGTTTCGGGCGGCGGGTACAATTCTGTCCTTTTTGCTTCTTTGCAGCTTCGGGGTTCTGGCGAGTGTTGTTTGGCGTCTCTTTCCCGCGGCTAGTGAAGAAATGGGGCTGGGGTGTGGTATGGAGGAGGAACTGGAAGGGGCCGTGCTGAGGGGGGTGTGACTCAGAGGATCCTGGAGCAGTGGGAACCGAGACCTGCGAAGGCCAGTGCCTGGGCACGCGGGAGCTAATAATCCTTCAGATAGTAGGGGAAAGACAGGCGCTGTAGCAATATTAATAACAGCTCCGACTTTAAGCCCTTTCTTTGTTTTTCATCTCATTGAATCCGTCTATCGGTAAATAGCTCTGTGAGGGCGTCTATTACTAGCCAGGCTGAACGCGGAGGGCTAGAGGTGGTCATTTGTCTCAGGTTCCACAGTGAACATGGGCATTGCTGGGACTCTGACCTTTTTTCTGGTGAGAATTCAACATCCGAGCTACACTACAGTTAAATAGGATTGATCTTGTAGATATGGAATCGGGTGCGATGTGGTCACATTGACCTTGGTTTAACTTCGTCTATAAATGAGGTTTTTGTTTGGGGTTTTTTGTTTGATTGGTTTTTGTTGTCGCTTTTAGACTTGAATCCCATTCCCATCCTGAAGGCCCAGGACATATTTTCAACTCCTCAGGGCAAATACATTTGCATTCTAGAAAAGGATATTTTAAAAATCCGCGTCATGATATCTTTGCTGGGTTTTGGTCACTAACATCAAACCAGGCCAGTTTAAAGTGTTTTACATGCATCATCTGATTGGATCCTCCTAACAAGTTCTATCAGATATTTACTGTTATTTTTCTCACTTCACAGATAAGTAAATCGAGGCTGATTTCCCTAAGATCTCACCAGGAGTAATTGCCAAAGCTGGAACTGAATTCCTGTTGCAATTTGACTCTAGAGCCTAAGCGCCTAACCGCTGGTATATACTGACTCTCATGCTAACATCTAGTGTCCAGAGAGAGGGCACACATGGTCCCAGGGAATCCTCACAGCCACCCCAGGAGGAAGAATGACAGCACCCACTAAAGCAGCCAACTGAGGCTCATGGAGGCGAAGACACTCAGCTCGCACAGCTGGTCCATGGTTGAGCAAGGAGTAGAGTGAATGATACCCAGTCTTCTGAATCCAAACCCACAGTCTTAATCTCTCCTCACACTGCTTCCTTCCCATTTGACTGGTGGAGAAACTGAGGCCCTGAGGAGAAATCAAAGCTGGAATCCAGATCCAGATCTATGAGACCCAGGAGATCACCCCCTATACCACATTGCCTCCAAGAATTCGGTGTCTAGTAGATCCTGTGTTTGGACATGACTGAAGCAACTAAGCACACACAACACAGATCCTGTGTTAGGTGAGGTGAAAAGTCTTCTCAGCCAGCCAGCCTTGTCTGCAAGCAGTGAGGTCATCTGGTCCCAAATTTGGCTCTAAAGGTGGTTGGGAGACTATTTCACAGCCTTGGAATCTTTGATGGCTTCTCACTGAGAAACCTGTAATCATAATTGTGATAATTTATTGAACACTTTTTATGAGCCAGGTGAGGTGGAAAGCATTCTGCATGTATCACCTCACTAAATCCTTTTAATTCTAGGGTATAGGGATTGTTATTGTCCCCATTTTACAAGTAAGGAAACTGAGGCCCTGGGATGGATGAAACATTTCTATGCTTACAGAGCTAGTGAATCATGGAGCCTGGATTGGAACCCAGCCCTTACTCAAGCCCTCAATTCCAGCTACTGAGCACATGCAAGCATGAGAAGATGGAGCGAGAGACCCTGAGTTCTGGCAAGATGGAATAGGAAGGATTGTTGGCTTCATTCTGGAAGTTGTATTATAAGATTAGAAGAGTCAGCTGTATAAGATGAGTAGAGAAATAACTGTGGCTTATGGAACAGCGATCCCATGCCAGGTCCTATGCTAACTACACTTGATTTATGTTGAGAAGCAGAGAACCTTGTGGTTAAGAACCTGGACACTGGATCTAGTCTGCCTGGATTCATGTTCTTGTCTTGCTATTTGCTAGTTATGAGACCTTTAGCAGGTTACTTAACCTGTCTTGACCTCAATTTCCTCATCTGTAAAGTGGGGTTAATGATACTAAATACCTCTTAGGACTGTCAAGAGGATTAAATGAACTAATAGAACAACAGCATCTCTTCTCTTCTGTAGTGTCCTGAAACTGAGTCGTTTCCTTGTAATTAGCATCACTTGCCTTAATTCTGGTGTAGACACTGAAAATTAAGTCCAGATATTTGCAACGGGAAAATATAGGGAAAGTATTCTCCTGTGGCAAGTACAAAGCCCTTGAGAGAGCAGTGAACTTAGTATTTCTGAGGGATAGCACGAAATCCAGCTGGAGCCAGACAGATGACTAAGACTCAGGAGTTCAACTCAGCTGCACATGTGCTCATAACAGGCATCAAAATGACCTTGTACTTTTCAAAGCATGATGGACTTTACCTAAGCTTTGACCTCTGGGGAAACTCAAGGCCATGTTTATTTTTGAGGCTCAGTATGCAAGCACAGGTAGGGGGGCAGGAGGAAAAGGGGACGACAGAAGATGAGATGGCTGGATGGCATCACCGACTTGATGAACGTGAGTCTGAGTGAACTCCAGGAGTTGGTGATGGACAGGAGGGCCTGGCGTGCTATGATTCATGGGGTCGCAAAGAGTCGGACATGACTGAGTGACTGAACTGAACTGAACTGATGCAAGCACAGGTAGAGATGAAGCTTAGAACTCAGGTTGTCTTGAACCAGGACTCATGTTTAGGGGTCAGAAAACTTGCATTTGATCAAATATTTATAAAACTTCAAAAGCACATGCCACTTGTGCCAAACCCTAGGAAGACTTAGCCCCTTCAAAATCTTTAAAAGACTAAGGTTCTAAAAAGGAATGAGACCTTAAAACATTGTCTTTTCAGAACCAAATGGAAAGTATAACGAATAAAGCCCAAAAAGGGCAGTCAAACCAGGGCTGGGGGAGGGAAAGGGTGAAGGAAGGTGGTGACACCAAAGTATATATTTTTGGAGGACCTACTATGTGCTAGACATGGTGTTTAGTACAAAGCATATAATGGCAAACGAGAAGAGACCAAATGTATTAGTCTGCTTAAGCTGCCGTAACAAAATACCGCAGCCTGGGTGGCTTAAACGATACAAATTTATTTGTCATAGTTCTGGAGGCTGAACATTCAAAATCAAGGTGCCAGCTGAGTTGACTTCTCAGTCCTTCCATTGACTTGCAGACAGCTGCCGTCTCCCTGTGTCTTCACACGGCCTTGCCTCTGCTGTGCACACCACTGTTGTCTCTTTTTTTTTCTTACAAGGTGCCATAAACTGGATGCTGTTTACCGCCCCCCTCCCACATTCATATGTGAAACCTAATCCCCAGTATGAGGATATTTGGAGATGGGGCCTTTGTGATGGTTAGACCATAAGGGTAGAGCTCTTATGAATGGGATTAGTGCCCTTCTAAAAGAGGGTTCCAAGAGAGCTCCCTTGCCCCTTCCGCCATGTGATGTTACACTGAGATCACCATCTACAAACCAGAAGGTGGGCCCTCACCAGATACCCAATATGCCAGTGCTTTGATCTTGGACTTCCCAGCCTCCAGAACTGTGAGCAATAAATTTTATAAATGTTTATAATCTATCCAGTCTATGGTGTTCTGTTATAGCAGCCCAAACAGACTAAGACAGAAAGAAGGATATTAGTCCTATTGGTTTAAGTTCCTGCTCTTAGGACCTCATTTAACTTAATTCCCTCTGTAAAGGTCCTATCTTCAAACACAGTTATATTGAGGGTTGGAGCTTCAACACATGAATTAGGCAGGGACAGAATTCAGTCTATGCCACCAGATAACTATAACTGAGGAATTAAATAGTCTGGTAGGGGATATGCATAATATTTACATCATGTGAAGGGAGCCAAGGAGAACAATTCAGATGTCAGATCTGGAATCAAACTGTGACAGGGTCCTGCCTCTGTCCCTCTACCAACCATGTGGACTTGAGCAGGTTTCTTCCGCTTTCTGTGCCTTGAGAGAATCAAATGAACAGATATCCTTGAAATCCTTAGGTCAGCCCCCGACACAGAGTAAGTGCTCATTAAATGCTGGCTATTGTTATTCATTACAAGTAAAATTAAAACTTGCTAAAATGTTCTGAAGGAAACCCACAAGATAAAGTAAAATTCTGACCTGGCCAATGTTTTCAAGAAAGACTTCCTAGGGGAAGTGATGTTTGTTTTCAGATCTGAAGGATGCATACTCACTAACCAGACTGGGGAAGGAGGAGAGTTTTCCAGGTAGTAGGAAAGTAGGTTCCAGAGCTCTTGGGTGGGAAGAAACTGGCTGAGAAGTCCAGTGTCTCTGGAGCAGAGAGAGTAGAGATAGGAAGCACGGAGCAAGCTGGGGAGAGTGAGGCCGGTGTGGTTGTCAGGGCCTGGCCTTGCAGACCATCCGTGCTCAGCAGTGCTGGCATTCTCTTAAGAGCCATGCAAACTCAGAGGGAAGTGTTTTTTGTTTTTTTTTTTAACAGAGACTAATAGTTTGATGAACCTTTATGTACTTATCACCCAGATGCAAGAGCTATCAACATTCTGCTTTTTTTTTTTTCTGCCATGCTGCATGGCATGTGGAATCTTAGTTCCAAGACCAAGGATAGAACCTGCGCCCCCTGCAGTGGAAGTCCTAACCACTGGACCACCAGGGAAGTCCATTCCTGCCTTTCTTATTTCATCAATACTCCCTCAGTCTTTTAAATGTTTTTGTCCTTGAACACGTTCTACTTAACAATGAAAGCTATTAGGACAAAAATCTCTGGAGAAGAGGAAATACACAAACCACTTGATTAGGGGGAAAAGGCACACACATGTTTGGCTTTATCTAGAGATAATGTATGGTTTAAAAAAATTATTTATTTAGCTGCATCAGGTCTTAGTTGCGGCGTGCAGGATCTTTGGTACATCCTTTGGGACCTTTCAGTGGGGCGCACAAACTCTCTAGTTGTTGTGCTTAGGCTTAGTTGTAGTTGGTCCATGGCATGTGGAATTTTAGTTCCCTCACCGGGGAAGGAACCTGCGTCACCTGCATTGCAAGGCAGATTCTTAACTACTGGACCACCAGGGAAGTTCCAATTATTTTTTAAAATGATACATTAAAAAAAATACTTAAAAAATTTTTTAGTACCAATCAATAAACTTAACAGTACAGGAATACTTTGTTTTATTATTTTTATTGTGCTTTACAGATACTGTATTTTTGCTTTTTACAAATTGAACGTTTGTGGCAACCCTATGTTGAACAAGTATTGGTGCCATTTTTCCAATAGCATTTGTTCATATTTCTGTGTCATATTTTAGATAATTCTTGAAACATGTCAACTTTTTCATGATTATTATATTTTATGGTGATTTGTGACCAGTTATATTTGATGTTATTATTATAATTGTTTGGGGGCAAAGACAGGGAAGTCTGGCGTGCTGCAGTCCATGGGGTCGTAAAGAGTCAGACACAACTTAATGATTGAACAACCACCACCACCACAAACCAGGCCCATACAAGACAGCAAACTTAATAAATGTTGTGTGTGGTCTAATTTCTCCACTTATCAGTCATCCCTAACTGTCTCCCTTTCTTCAGTTCGGTTCAGTCGCTCAGTCATGTCCGACTCTTTGCAACCCCATGAACTGCAGCATACCAGGCCTCCCTGTCCATCACCAACTCTTGGAGTTCACTCAAACTCACGTCTATCGAGTCGGTGATGCCATCCAGCCATCTCATCCTCGGTCGTCCCCTTCTCCTCCTGCCCCCAATCCCTCCTAGCATCAGAGTCTTTTCCAATGAGTCAACTCTTCACATGAGGTGGCCAAAGTATTAGAGTTTCCGCTTCAGCATCAGTCCTTCCAATGAACATCCAGGACTGGTCTCCTTTAGGATGGACTGGTTGGATCTCCTTGCAGTCCAAGGGTCTCTCAAGAGTCTTCTCCAACACCACAGTTTAAAGCATCAATTCTTCGGCGCTCAGCTTTCTTCACAGTCCAACTCTCACATCCATACATGACCACTGGAAAAACCATAGCCTTGACTAGACGGACCTGTGTTGGCAAAGTAATATCTCTGCTTTTCAATATATTATCTAAGGTTGGTCATAACGTTCCTTCCAAGGAGTAAGTGTCTTTTAATTTCATGGCTGCAATCACCATCTGCAGTGATTTTGGAGCCCCCCAAAATAAAGTCTGACACTGTTTCCACTGTTTCTCCATCTATTTCCAATGAAGTGATGGGACCAGATGCCATGATCTTGGTTTTCTGAATGTTGAGCTTTAAGCCAACTTTTTCACTCTCCTCTTTCACTTTCATCACGAGGCTCTTTATTTCCTCTTCAATTTTTGCCATAAGGGTAGTGTCATCTGCATATCTGAGGTTATTGATATTTCTGCCGGCAATCTTGATTCCAGCTTGTGTTTCTTCCAGTTCAGCGTTTCTCATGATGTACTCTGCATATAAGTTAAATAGGCAGGGTGACAATATACAGGCTTGACATACTCCTTTCCCTACTTGGAACCAGTCTGTTGTTCCATGTCCAGTTCTAACTGTTGCTTCCTGACCTTAGGGCCTCCTTATTTCCTGAAACACAACAATACTGAAATTAAGCCAATTAATAACCCCACAATGGCCTCTAAATGTTCAAGTGAAAGAATTACATGGGAATTCCCTGGCGGTCCAGTATTTAGAATTCCATGTTCTTACTGCCGAGAGCCGGGGTTCAATCCCTGGATGGGAAACTAAGATCCCACAAGCCATTCAGTGTAGCCAAAAAAAGAGAATGCATCATACACCTGTCATTTTAAATAAAAAACTAGAAATGATTAAGCTTAGTAAGGCAAGTTGAAAGTCAAGATAGGCCAAATCTTAGGCCTCTTGTACCAAAAAGGTAACCAAGTTGTCAATACAAAGGAAAGTTCTGGAAGGAAATTAAAAGTGCTACTCCAGTGAATACATGAGTGCTAAGAAAATAAAATAGCCTGTTTGTTGCTATGGAGAAAGTTTTAGTGGTTTGGATAGAAGATTAAATCAGCTACAACAGTCTCTTCAGCCAAAGTCTAATCCAGAGCAGTGCCCTAATTCTCTTCAATTTCATGATGGCTGAGAGAGGTGAGGAAGCTGCAGCAGAAAAGATTAAAAGCTAGCACACACTGGGGGACTTCTCTTGTGGTCCAGTGGTTAAGACTCAGCAATTCCAATGCAGACAGTGCGGGTTCCACCCCTGGTTGAGAAAATAAGATCCCATATGGCACACAGTGGGCATCCCAGGTGTCACTAGTGGTAAGGAACTTGCCTGCCAATGCAGGTGATATAAGAGACATGAGTTCCATCCCTGGGTCGGAAAGATCCCCTGGAGGAAAGCATGGCAACCTGCTCCAGCATTCTTGCCTGGAGAATCCCCATGGACAGAGGAGCCTGGCAGGCTACAGTCCATTGGGTCACAAAGAACTGGACATGACTAAAGTGAATGAGCACACACTCGTACCACGCAGTCGGTCAAAAAACAAAAAACAAAAAAAGCTAGCAGAGATTGGTTCATGAGGTTGAAGGAAAGAAGCTGTCTCCATAACAGAAGAGTACAAGGTGAAGAAGCAAGTGCTGAGGTAGAAGCTGCAGCAAGTTATCCAGAAGATCTAGCTAAGATAATTAACAAAGGTGGCTACGCTAAACAACAGACTTCCAATATAGATGAAACAGCCTTCTATTGGAAGAAGATGCCATCTAGGACTTGCATAGCTACAGAGAAGAAAATGTCTGGCTTCAAAGGACAGGCTGTGTCTCTTGTTTGGGCTAATGCAGCTGGTGATTTTACATCGAAGCCAGTGCTCATTTGCCGTTCTGAAAAGACTAGGTCCCTTAACAATTACACTAAATCTATGCAGCCTGTGCTCTGTAAATGGAACAACAAAGCCTGGGTGGCAGCACATCTGTTTACGTGGTTTACTGAATATTTTACGCCCACTGTTGAGACCTACTCTTTCAGACAAAAAAGATTCCTTTCAAAATATTACTGCTCATTGATAATGCACCTGGTCATCCAAGAGCTCCAATGGAGATGTGAGATTAATGTTCTTTTTCTGCCTGCTAATACAACATCCACTCTGCAGCCCAGAAACCAAGTAACATTTTGATTTTCAAGTCTTATTATTTAAGAAATACATTTTCTAAGGCTATGCTTCCGTATATATGATTCTTCTGAAAGAGATGGGCAAAGTAAACTGAAAACCTTCTGGAAGGGATTCACCATTCTGGATGCCATTAAGAACAGTGTGATTTATGGGATGAGATCAAAATATCAATATTAAAAAAGTTTGGAAGAAGTTGATTCCAACCCCTTGAGGGGTTCAAGACTTCACTGGAGGAAGTAGCTGCAGATGTGGTGGAAATAGCAGGAGTTCTAAAGTTAGAAGTGCAGCCTGAAGATGTGACTGTATTGCAGCAATCTCATGATAACCTTTTCACAGATGAGGAGTTACTTCTTATGGATAAATGAAGAAAGTGTTTCTTGAGATGGAATCTGCCCCTGGTAAAGATGCTGTGAAGACTGTTGAAATTACAATGAAAGATTTAGAATGTTACATGAACTTAGTTAATAAAGCAGCAGCAGGGTTTGAGAGGATTGACTCCCATTTTGAAAGGGATAAAATGCTATTAAACAGCACTGTATGCTATATAGAAATTGCTCATGAAATGAAGAGCCAATTGATATAGCAAATTTCATTATATTTTAATAAATTGCCACAGTCACTCTAACCTTCAGCAACTATCACTCTGATCAGTCAGCAGCCATTAACATCAAAGCAACATCCACCAGCAAAAAGATTACAATTCACTGGAAGTTCAAGTGACGGTTAGCATATCTTTTAGCAATAAACTATTTTTAAATTAAGTTTTATACATAATACTTTTGTACACTTAATGGATGACAGTGTAGTGTAAATGTAACTTTTATAAATACTCAGAAAACAAAATATTCTGGTGACATGCTTTATTATAATATTCACTTTATTGTGGTCATCTGGAACTGAACCTGTTGCTGAAGCATGCTTGTATTTTACAGGAATATTTTCAGAAGATTAAAATTGATTGGGGTTTTATTACTCACTTGGTTTGATGATTACTAAGGTAATCATTATAAATATAAGTATCTATGATCAAAATAGGGCATTATAAAATATTTTGATAGTTAAGTAAAAAGCGTATTATGTGTCTCATGGTGTCTGTTAACCTCATTTCTTCCTGATCAGAAAATATTCCTTTACTGAGTTAAAGGTTTGATTCCATGACATGGAAATGTACTCATCTATTTTGACTTGAAGAAAGTCAGAAAAGTCTAATAAGGAATAGAATTTGTGTCTTGCAAGCCTCCAAAAAGTGTCAATGATTGCACCTGTTATTTCTAGACCAGTTCCCTGTAAGTCCTGTTGGTATCTCAGTTGACGTCAGGCAGGGATGTGATCAGCAGATATAATGCTTGGACTAGCAAGTAGATCTTCTGTGTAATAAAACTTTGCTATGATTGCTTATTAGTTCCATGGTTATTTTTTGGTCCATTCTTTTATATTTTTTACATAGCTACTTAATGTCATCTGCATACAAAGACAACTTTATTTCTTCTTTTTCAATCTCTGTACATTTTATTTACTTTTCTTGTCTTATTGCATTAGCTAGGACTTCTGGCAGGATTTTGAAAGGGAGTGATGAGACGAGACATCCTTGGCAATTTGACCTTAGGTACCACAAGAGCAATCTGACTGCTAGGGACCTTCTTTTAATTATGTGTCCAACAGTACTGAAGTGGAACTCAAAAAAGACCACTTTCTTTTTACCTTTTATATTTCGTTTCCAACCCAGTGCCCATGGCGTCTGAGGAGGCAATCTGAGAAGTATATAAGGGAAACTTGATGTCTTTAGTAGATCTCCTGCTTGGGTTTTGAAACATGAATTCAGGCAAAAAATTGTCTCCTTAATCTTCTGTGGTATCTGAAATTCAGAAAAAGTCACTTATTTATAGAACAACTCTTTGGTTACTGGAAGAATGACCCAAGACACAAACTACTGCTGGCATTAACTATTTCCCATCTTGCTTCTGTCTGGGAACTGTTGGCTGTTTGAGGAGAACACAGCTGTGAAACACTCTCAACTAAAGGCGTTTGACTACTTCTTCTGGGGACTGCTGGCATGTTTTTTTTTTTTTTNTTCTTCCTGATCAGAAAATATTCCTTTACTGAGTTAAAGGTTTGATTCCATGACATGGAAATGTACTCATCTATTTTGACTTGAAGAAAGTCAGAAAAGTCTAATAAGGAATAGAATTTGTGTCTTGCAAGCCTCCAAAAAGTGTCAATGATTGCACCTGTTATTTCTAGACCAGTTCCCTGTAAGTCCTGTTGGTATCTCAGTTGACGTCAGGCAGGGATGTGATCAGCAGATATAATGCTTGGACTAGCAAGTAGATCTTCTGTGTAATAAAACTTTGCTATGATTGCTTATTAGTTCCATGGTTATTTTTTGGTCCATTCTTTTATATTTTTTACATAGCTACTTAATGTCATCTGCATACAAAGACAACTTTATTTCTTCTTTTTCAATCTCTGTACATTTTATTTACTTTTCTTGTCTTATTGCATTAGCTAGGACTTCTGGCAGGATTTTGAAAGGGAGTGATGAGACGAGACATCCTTGGCAATTTGACCTTAGGTACCACAAGAGCAATCTGACTGCTAGGGACCTTCTTTTAATTATGTGTCCAACAGTACTGAAGTGGAACTCAAAAAAGACCACTTTCTTTTTACCTTTTATATTTCGTTTCCAACCCAGTGCCCATGGCGTCTGAGGAGGCAATCTGAGAAGTATATAAGGGAAACTTGATGTCTTTAGTAGATCTCCTGCTTGGGTTTTGAAACATGAATTCAGGCAAAAAATTGTCTCCTTAATCTTCTGTGGTATCTGAAATTCAGAAAAAGTCACTTATTTATAGAACAACTCTTTGGTTACTGGAAGAATGACCCAAGACACAAACTACTGCTGGCATTAACTATTTCCCATCTTGCTTCTGTCTGGGAACTGTTGGCTGTTTGAGGAGAACACAGCTGTGAAACACTCTCAACTAAAGGCGTTTGACTACTTCTTCTGGGGACTGCTGGCATGTTTTTTTTTTTTTTTCATCCTGATACATTGTTAAAATAGCCTCCATAACTCCCCTCCCTTCTGCACGCCTCCCACACTAAATCTGGCCTTCGCCATTGACTTGTTTTGGCCAATGGGATAATAACACATTTGGCAAAAGCAGAGACTTGAAAACTGAGTACACATTCTGGGACTTCTCTTTCTGCTCTTGGGAAAACTGCAAATGCTGCCATGTGAATAAGCTTGGGCTGGCCTTCTTTAGACACATGGCCAGTGAGAGCCCTCATCCCAGCCACTTATACCAACTTCTAGCCTGCCATATATGTGAGGAAGCCACTTTAGACCAGTCAGCCCCCAGCCACCCCATTAGCTGACAAGTTGCATGGGTAAGCCCAGGTAAGAGAAATGGAAGAACTGGCAGGATGACTATTGTTGTTATTCAGTCAGCAGGCCATGTCTGAGGAGAAGGCGATGGCACCCCACTCCAGTACTCTGGCCTGGAAAATCCCACGGATGGAGGAGCCTGGTAGGCTGCGGTCCATGGGGTCACTAGGAGTCGGACACGACTGAGCGACTTCACTTTCACTTTTCACTTCCATGCATTGGAGAAGGAAATGGCAACCCACTCCTGTGTTCTTGCCTGGAGAATCCCAGGGGCAGGGGAGCCTGGTGGGCTGCCGTCTATGGGGTCACACAGAGTCGGACACGACTGAAGTGACTTAGCAGCAGCAGCAGCAGGTCATGTCTGATTCTTTGCAGCCCCATGGACTGCAGCACACCAGGCTTCCCTGTCCTTCACTATCTCCCAGAGTTTGCTCAGACTCATGTCTGTTGAATCGATGATGCCATCCAACCATCTCATCCTTCTCCTCCTGCCCTCAATCTTTCCCAGCATCAGAGTCTTATCCAATGAGTCAACTCTTTGCATCAGGGGAACAAAGTATTGGAGCTTCAGTTCAGCTTCAGCATCAGTCCTTCCAATGAATATTCAGCATTGAGCTCAGCCCAAATGGTCCCACAGAATCAGGAGCTAAAAAAATCATTATTTTAAGCCACTGTGTTTTGGTGTAAGTTAACAAAAATTAACTTATATACCCTGGATCAGAGTGGTTTCTAGGCAACAAATATCACTTGCCTTGGCTCTGGGTATAGATCTTGAAAGTTGAAAAATCCCTTCAGTTTCTGAACTTGTCTAATCAACTTTCTGAATATGTTTTTATGAGATGAATTTTAATGCCAGGGATCAAATGCCAGGATCTTTTGATCATTTTTTCCAGCAGGAGTGGAATTGGTTCTTCAAAATGACCATTTTCTCTATTTTGCATCTTTCTACTTCTATTTGCAGACTATCTGAAAAAAATGAGAAATCATGATTCAGTAGGTTTCTTACTTGGGTTAAGTGGTGTATTCCTAGCTGGGTTCACGAAGCCAGGGAGAAGAGCCACGGGACCTGCTGGTTGGTCACAGATCAGCAGTAACAAGAAGGAACCACTGGAGTCTGGAGAGAAGCTTCTAACTTCTGCTGTGTCCCTCCAGCGCCCTCTACTGATAAGACCTAACCTTGTGCCAAACGATACATTTTAGAATTCAGCAGCATAGCCATGATGTTTTTCAAAATCAAGAAATTAACACTAGTATGGGACCGAGTGACGGGGAGGGCGGCGGGGGGAACCATTAACTAAACTCCAGACTTTATTTGGACTGCTCTAGTTTTTTCACTAATGTCTTTTTAAGATTCAGTCTAGGATGCGTGCTAAATCCCTTCAGTCGTGTCTGACTCCTTGCAACCCCATGGACTGTAGCCCGCCAGGTTCCTCTGTCTATGGGATGCTCCAGGCAAAAATCCTGGAGTTGGTTTCAATGCCCTCCTTATAGACTGTTCATAGAGAAAAATGCAGCTTGCAAAACTGAATTAATGCCAAATACAATGCAATCTAGGATACCACATTTCATTTAGCATTAATTGAGCTTTCCACTTTGCATTTTTCTCAATGAACAGTCTATCTTGGAGATGATTTAATATGGCAAAAATAAATGGAGCTTGCTTTAAACTTAGCTGCATACTATTCTATGGTGTAAAAAAGTGAATTGTATCACTAGTTCTCATCAGTTACTACTTTTGTTACCCTTTATGTGGGTTTTTAAACAAACTTGGGTGTGTATATGCGAGATGGTTTCCCAGAGGTGGAATTAGGTGGGTCAAAGGAGTGTGAGTTTTACATTTTAGTGAATAAGTCAACTTGTTCTCATGGAAGGAATATAAGCTTGAGTGCTATATAACATTAGTTTATCCTTTCCATTCTATGATCTCCAGTGGTGGAAGAGAGGTTGGCTCCATGAGACGGAAGGGAGAGGTGAGCTTGGGGAGGAAGCAAGGAGACAAGCCACAAGGGCCCCTCAATGCCAGGCCGAGGAGCTGGACTGAGGGCACTGGGGAGCCATAGCGGGTTAGAGGCCGGATTCAGCTCTAGAAGATGTGGTCCTGCAGCGGTGCAGTAGGAACAGCCATCACACGGCTGCCTCTCCCGGGTGGTCCTGGGAGTCTCATCCCTTTGCTCCTCTCTCACCCTCAGGAGCGGGCCTCTGAGTGCTAGGGCCGGGGAAGACAAGCCCGTCCTGCCAGATGAGGCCTACCTTGGCCAGGTTGCACTGCTGCCATTCCGGCTGAGCTGAAATGACCCGATGAAGCCAGAAAAAGGAGTGGCCGATGTGGGGCAGAGGTGGAGGCCCACCTACCCATGGCCCAGAGGCCAGCTTGACTCCAAACCCCAGCGTCTGACAAAGCCTGACCTTGTCTTAACTGTTCAGATAAAGTTTGACAGTGTTTAGCAAACTAATTCTTTTTGCAATACGCATCTCATGTCCAACGGTGAAGTTTTTATTAATATTTCTATTTTTTTCTTTAAAAAATCTATCAATCATTATCTAGTCAGCCATCCAGCTGAATGATGAATATCATTCATCTATTTTATTTATACAGGTTACTACCAGAAATGAAAAAAAAAACAAGAACAGCTTGTTTGCAGTTGTCTGCAGTGGGGGTTAGGGGCGGGAAGGGGCTGGTGTCTGGCTTTCCCAGCTCTGGTCTCCCTGGGACTGCCCAGTGGTGAGTTTCCTTTAAGTTTCCTTTGCCAGTCACTTATTTGGATCTTACTGGAAACAGAAAGACCTATAGAGGGACCCCCTTCCCCATTGCTTCTACTTCACGAACTGCCTATCAGAAATTGGTTCACATCCCATTTAAGCAGGCAAATTTAAGTGCCACTGTTAAATTGCAATGGCCAATGTGAGACCGATGTCCAGCAGGAGTATTTGTCTTCTGGAAGCTGTGGTTGTGTGATTGGAGCTAGCACTGAGTAGGAGTGTTAAGAAAATTCAACCGAATAAATCTGAAGATCTAATTGGCTTAATTCAAGGGGTCATGATTTAGACAGCATCCCATCTAGCAAGTAGAAAGGAACTCTCTTAGTAGTTATTTTTGTGGAGAACAAAAGCAAGAGTTTTCATACAAATTTTTGGAAAATACCAAATGCCCAAGAAATGAAATAAAATCCCCCCTCGGGTGTCTCCTTTTCCTTGATAACCAAAGTTAAACTTTAGGATTTTACAAAGGTTTTTTTTTTTTTTTTTTACAGTGTTTTACAGTTTTAAGGCAAACACGCACATATATATTTTTTAATCAGCCTTACCCAGCAGTTTATTTCTGTATTTTATTCTGATTATACAGGATTGAGAAAATTCCTGATCCATAATAAAGAGGTCTATGGATTCCTGAGCTCTTAGAGTATAATGAACCCTATGCTATGAGGTAGGGGCTGCAGGAACCCCATTTTTCTTTGTACTTTTTTTTTTGGCTACACCCTGCCACATTCATGGTCTTAGTCCCCCGACCAGGTATCAAACCCGCGCCCCCTAGTGGAAGTGCAGAGTCCCAACCACTAGACCACCAGGGAAGTTCCAAGAACCCCATTTTAGAGAGGTGGATACATGGAGGCTCGCGGCTTCCCTGGTGGCTCAGTAGTAAAGGATCTGCCTTCAGTGCAGGAGACCCAGGATCAGGGCAGATCCCCTGGAGAAGGAAATGGTAACCCACTCCAGTATTTTTGCCTGGGAAATACGACAGACAGAGAAGCCTGGCGGGCTATAGTCCATGGGATTGCAAAGAGTCGGACACAATTTAGCGACTAAATGGCAACATGGAGGCTCAGAGTGTGGTGGTGGAGGGTGAGAACTCAGTACTGCCTCTTCTCCTTTCTCAGAGAATCTGAATCACTGATTAGATCACTGTGAACTTCCACCTGAGAATACATCTGATTTTAAAAGGAGATTGTGACAAAATACCCTCTTTTCCTTGACATGTTTACAACGTGGTCAAACCTGTGCTCAAGGATGGAGGAGAAGTTTCATTCCCGGGCCTGCAGAAAAGCCTGTTAAACCAGTTAATCTGGAGGTATGCTTATGTGTTAAAATATGGTACACGTAACATCTACATCTACATGGTGTTTTAAAAAAATTCTGTCCCGAAAAGCAAAGTTGTACATTGCTGAATATTTCAGAAATCCCTGTATTAAATTTTGTTTTTGGAAAGTAACACATTATCTTTACAAAGCATTTTCCCCCAGACATCATAAAAATATATATGGTGTGGAAATTCCTCCTCCTCTTGGCCCTCCATCCTAACTGTTTCTCAAAAAAAACTTTATGAGAAATATGTATATATCATTTTTATAAAAAAGAAATCACTTATGCATGTGGTTCTCCTCCTTGCCTTGTTTGCTTATAGCAGAGTATGGTGATCTGTGCTGCTGCTGCTGCTAAGTCACTTCAGTCGTGTCCGACTCTGTGTGACCCCATAGACGAAAGCCCACCAGGCTCCCCCATCCCTGGGATTCTCCAGGCAAGAATACTGGAGTGGGTTGCCATTCCTTTCTCCAATGCATGAAAGAGAAAAGTGAAAGTGAAGTCGCTCAGTCTGTCCGACTGTTAGTGACCCCATGGACTGCCGCCCACCAGGCTACTCTGTCCATTGGATTTCCAGGCAAGAGTACTGGGGTGGGGTGCCGTTGCCTTCCCCATGGTGATCTGTGACATATCTGTATTCTGGAATACACGGCCACAGTTTCAAAAAAAGAAGTGAATTCACATATGCTGACATGAAAAGATGACCAGAATATATACTTAAGTGAAGGAAACAAGTTGCAATACATATTTTGAGCATGTTCCTATTTTTTTATATTTACTTATTTATTCTTGGTGGCATCAGTATGCGGTATCTTTCATAGTAATGGGCAGGCTTCTCTCTAACTGTGGTATGGCCTTAGTTGCTCTGTGGCATGTGGGATCCTCATTCCCTGACCAGGGATTGAACCCACATCCCTGCATTGGAAGGCAAATTCTTGACCACTGACCACTAAGGAATCTAATCCAAAGCATGATTCTATCAAACATGTGTATATATGTGCTTATATAAGCATATATCAATACATTGACAAAAACTTTTGAAAGGCCAAAGAGGACATTGATCATGTATTAATAGCATTACCTACAGGGTTGGAGAAGATCTGGGGGGATGTTTACTGGGGAATGGAACATGGGACACTTCCCATTTGTAAATTTGTATAATTTTTAAAATGGAAGCATTATAAATTATTTTTGCTTTCTAAAATGTATTTCCCATATTCCTTTAAACATTATTTTAAAACCTTGATCTGTTTCTTTAAGAGGAAAAGACCTACCCTGCATAGAGAGAGAGCTACAGAAATAAAAGCACTGTATGTGCTTTGCCAGTATTTCTACTTGCATTCCTTGGAGATTTTTTTCATGTTAAAACATTATTCTTTACTATTGTTTGTGGTATTCTAGAGTACAGACATAACATAGCTAATTTAACCAGCCCACCACTGACGTTCATTTAGGTTACCGTAATGAACACCCTTATATATGCTTTTCAATTATTTATACCATTATGACATCTTTTTATATCAGCTCACACAGATTTACCTTCTTTATGACAGCCACGGAGAATCCCAGTCCAAGGATATAACATGAGTTGTACAACCCACCCTCTGCTGATGGATATTCTGTTTCCAATTTTTCACTGTAATAGATTTGACCATTAAAGTATGTTTTCAAAAGCTGACATCTGATTCCAGCTTTTGCAGGCCATTTGCAGACCAGTGGAGGAAATGAGGACCCTGACAAACCTCATTTAATGGGTAAGGAAGAGTTCTCCCCATACAGCCTAACCACTGTCAAATGGCCAGAGCATGGGCCTGCTTCAGAGAGAACAAAAGAACAACGATGAGATTCTTAAACTGTTTGCTCTCACGCATCCCTTAGAGAACTTACTGGAAGCTTTAGTCCCTAGCAGGAGGATGTCTGGGGCTTCCCAGATGGCTCAGTGGTGAAGAATACTCCTGCCAATGCAGGAGACACAGGTTCAATCTCTGTGTCAGGGAAGATCCCCTGAAGGAGGAAATGGCAACCCACTCCAGTATTCTTGCCTGGGAAATTCCACGGACAGAGAAGCCTGGTGGGCTACAGTCCATGGGGTCACAAAGAGTTGGACAGGACTTGGCGACCAGATAACAACAATAAAGGAGGATGTCTGTCACCCGTACCGGCCCAGCAGCCCTGCACTTTGATTTTCTTTTGCTAACCAGTCCCCTTCCTAACACCACCCCTGGATGCGTCCTTAGCAGGAATGTTAATCCACATTGCTCTCCCTTCCCAGAGGAAGAGTGGGGCTGAAACCTAAACCAAAACAGTGAGATTTAATTCCTGACCTTGGTGAAAGCTTTTGGGAAAGAGGCCTTTCCTCACTGTTGTGTTGCTTAGCTCTAAGGATGTCAGTCTGATGTTACCAGAGAAATCCTGCCAGAGAATGAAGCAGGTTTCCTGGAAACCTAGATTGAGCCCCTGGATCTAGATATGCCTGAAGCCAGCAATACCGACTTGGTTACATGAGCCTGTACATTCCGTTTCATGTTTCAGTCAGTGCTGGTTGGGTTTCTGCTACTCCCACTGTAAGTGCTTATTCATTTACCTTGGCCTTAGAAGAAAACAAACGAACTCTTTCAAGTAGTATTTATTGAATATCCACGCTCAGCCCCAAGCCAGGCGACGCGGGGGATGTTAAGGTGACCATAACAGAACTTGTCCCTCATGGCAGTCCCAGTTCTACAGAATTTAAACAGACAATCACCAACTGTTCAGTGATGATGACGACATCCACCATGGAGGAGGAGCTCTGGGAACTATAAGAAAGGCATCTGTGAATGGGGTGGTGCGATCAGGAAAGGGCCCCCCCGAGGACAGGACTTGAAGTTGACCCTGAAAGATGGGCCAGGAATCAGTCTAGCGAAAGGAGGTTAAGGACGAAGGGTCTGTACACACATGCTACACACCCCTTAGAGAATTTGCTGGAAGCTTAGTCCTTAGTAGGAGGATGTCCAGGGGTTTTAGGGTACCCCAACTCTCAGCAGGGTTCAGAAACCTGGTAAAACATCTTTGGAGTGGAGGGAGGGCTGGGCCAGGGAGGTGGGACAGGGAGAGGCGAGTCAGCCATCTCAGCCAGAGGAAGCCAGAGCAGAAGGAGGAGGAAGCCGGGTGTGCACGTGGCCTTCACTTCTCGTTCTCACAACGTGGTGTAGAAATACATGGCTATCAGCATCACGGGGAGCTGAAGAGGAGGCGTCAGGTGAGGGGCACTCCAGCCTCACACCCCCATCCCACCCAGCTCAAAGGCTCCGCCTCTCACCGTCCACATCAGGATGGCAAACCCAAACCACGAGATGCCCCACGTGTAGCTGTCGATGGCGTGGCCAATATGTTCAAAGCAGCCCTGGGCAAGGGGAAAGTGGGAGCGTGAGATACCGCCCAGGGAGGGCTGGCTGCTGAAAGCAGGAGTCCCTGGGCACCCTTGGGAGAGTCACTTCCTGTTTCCAGTCTTGCTTTTCTTACCTGTGGGATCACCGAGGCTGGGGGTTTCTCACCCTGGGGATCACAGCAGTGTCTCCCCCCCAGGGTGATTTCGGGGAGTCTGGGCTGTGACGATAACCCAGATTGCACAAGCAGGTGCTGCCTCCGATGGTGCAGTCTGAGGGCGATTCTGTCTGGAGCCGGCTTTCCACGCTGCCCCCAAGTTCCAAAGGTTTGAAATTTAACTTTAGGATCAGACCAGTTCTAAAAGCTTCTCGTTTAGAGGTGAGGCTGAGCGGGGCCAGAGCCTCACACCAGTTGCCTTCATGTAGATCCCCTGCTCGATCCGACTTGGAAGTGGCCAAGAACAAAGGTTCAGGGTGTGTGCCCTGGAGTCAGCAGGACAGAGCTGAGGGCCAGCTCTGTCGTTTGTTGGCTATGGGGCCTAGCTACGATTCTGACCCTCTGAGCCTCAGTTTTCCCATCTGGGAAATAGCAATATTGACAGCACTATTTCCCTGGTGGCTCAGACGGTAAAGCGTCTGCCTGCCGTGCGGGAGACCTGGGTTCGATCCCTGGGTTGGGAAGATCTGCTGGAGAAGGAAATGGCAACCCACTCCAGTAATCTTGCCTGGAAAATTCCATGGACTGAGGAGCCTGGTGGGCTACAGTCCATGGGGTCGCACACGACTGAGCAACTTCACTTTCACCCTCCAAAAAGTAGCTGTGATGATTCTGTGAGATGAGGTGTGTAAGTGCTCTGCACAGAGCCAAGGCTCAAGGAACAGCTATCTGACTCTAGAGGGGTGATGGTTTGCATCAGGCTCCTCTCTCCATGATACGTGATCTAAGACATGGCGCTGAAGGGCCCCCCTGGCCCACTGGGACTGGTTCCCCTCCTCTGGTTTCCCTCTTTGCCTCTGCACTCCCCTTGCAGGAGTTAAAGCACCTGGTTGGGGCCTCACTGCCTGAAATCACATCCTAGCTCCATCCCTCACTAGCGAGATTCATCATCTGTAAAATGAAAACATTACAACCCTACCTCATCAGGCTGCCGTGAGAATGAAATAAGTAAAAAAGGAAAATGCAAAGCACCTAGAAGGATGCCTGCTACAAAGTGAAGGCTCAAGAAATGTTAGCGGTTGCCGGTGGTGTGCTGCCAGTATTGTTCTTGTTGCTCTGATCCCCAGACAACCTGAGAAAAGTTTCAGGTGTCGCCAGGTCAGACCAAACTTGCGGTATGCATCCTGCTGACTTGCACAGGGAGGCGGCGGGGCGGACAGATGGAGGGTTGAGAAAGTCAGATGGGGGTTGGGGAGGAGATGACAGACAGATAGACAGGAGGGAGAAAGAGACAGAAGAACCAGAGAGGGCCAGACAGACCGACAGACACAGCAGGAAGAGACACACCTTGGTGAACAGATAGTCCAGGTGGCCCAGGCGGCAGCCTTCTTCATTGACTGGGATGAAGTTGCCAGTCCGTCGACAGCACAGCGGGGGCCAGGGGAACAGCACCTCTGGGATGGTGGCCCGGAAGGCAGATGTGAAGTTCACCCAGTCCATGGGGCCTGACGTGCCACAGCACTCTTGCTGGAGGGAGAGGCTGGGGTCAGGTGGGCTCCAACTCAGAGAGGACCGACGCTCCCTTGCAGTCACACAGCAAGGAAGGCCGAGGTGGGCCTGCACTCCAGTGTCTGTGTATGAGCAAGGAGCAGGCAATGCTTGTCCCAGCACCCCGAGGCTGATGGGAGATTTGGATCAAACCCACATTTATAGTTTACTTTTAAATTTTTTTGAAAAAAAAAAATTCATTGGAAAAAAAAAACTTCTTTAACTAGCCGTCAACAAAAAGAGTTAAATGACACCAAAGGGCCAATTTCTGGCTTCTCCTGGCCCTTCTGGGTTTTTAATTTGTGGCTTCCAAATGATGAAAACATAGGCTCCCTCAAACGCGGGCTCCAGTCCTGGCTAGCTTGAAGCGAATGGGGACCTCAGTTTCCTAGGGGTCCTCAACATTCTCCCTTTGTGCGCCTGTATCACACTGAGTTTAATTAACATGTGTTTTTTAGAACCTGGCAGCCCGGGTTTGAGTCTGGTTCTATGATCTCGTGTAAGCCCTCAACCTCCTCCCTCCCTTTCCTCGTCGCTAAGAGCTGATCTCCATTGTGGGCTGGCTGTGAGGATTAAAGAAGCTGGAAGGTGCTTTGAACAGCGCTAAACTGGTGTGCCGGTTGCTGTGTTATTATGACTATGTTAGTGTTAAGACGGCGCGTGCGATGGTTCAGAGCAGGAGCTCCGGATCTAGGCTGCCAGGTTTGAGCCCCAACTCTGTCCCTTACCTACCATATGGGCAACTGCTGTTCTCTCTTTTGAGGATTTTCATCTGGAAAATGGCAACGACCAGAGTCCCTCCCTCCTAAGAACCACATGAGTAGATATCATCCACCAGTGGGCGTCATGGAAGCCCTAATTACCTCTGTGGTCAGAGCGCCAGATTCACCCCCCAGCCCCCCAACACTGCAGACCCTCGCCCACCTCAATCATGATGCGATCCCAGAGGCGGGTCAGTTCCCGGCCCTGGTCCGAGTTTGCGCTGTAGAAGGTCAGCATCTGCTTGGTGATCAGGGACGGGTTGGACACCATCTGCAGAGGGCCAGGGAGAACAGGATCCAGCCAGGCTGGGTGGGGAGAGAGCTCGACCTCCACTTCTGGAGACCCTCACTGAGCTCCCCCAACCAGAAGTCACGTCCCTCCCCTGGCCTGCGTGGGACTCACGTAGTCTCGGTGGGTGTAGGACGTGATGCAGGAGGCGCATTCAAAGATGTAGATGATGAGCATTAGTATCAGGTACTGTGGAGAGACGGAGGGAGGGACAGAGGGCCAGTGTCATCAGGGCAAAGCCTGTGAGGCCACACCCCTCAAGGGATGGGTCCATGGGTACAAATGCAGTGGTTTTTTGTGTGTGGGTGTTTTTTTTTTTTTTTTGGCTGAGCCCTGCAGCTTGCAGGATGTTAGTTCCCTGACCAGGGATCGAACCAGGGGCTGGCAGTGAGGGCACCGCTTCCTAACCATTGGACTGCCAGGGAATTCCCAGAAATGCAATTGTTTACAAAAGTATAGACAAGGGAGTTCTTCCCTGGTGGCTCAGACGGTAAAGAAAATGCCTGCGATGCGGGAGACCTGGGTTTGATCCCTGGGGCTGGGAAGATCCCCTGGAGAAGGGCATGGTAACCCACTTCAGTATTCTCGCCTGGAGAATCCCCATGGACAGAGGAGCCCGGGGGCTACAGTCCATAGAGGGCCCAGAGTCTGACAAGGCTGAGTGACTAAGCATGCACAGTGTGAATGGAAACATCTACATGGTGGATACGTACGTGCTGTCTGTGCAAACCTTTCACCCTTTCCGTATGTTTGAAAAGTTTTCAATAAAATGTTAGGAGGAAATGAAATTTAAAAATATGTAAGGTATTCCCTGAAGTTAACTATTAGCTTGGATGCAGTCAAATGAATGTTTACTATAGAAAAGAAAAAAATAAAGACATTCCTGAGTTAACCAGGGACATCTGAACACAGACTGGGTATTGGAAGATAGATAGGAAGGGAGTGGGGTAAATTTACAGGGTGTGCCCACGGTATAGTGGTTGTGCAACCTCCCCCCTCCCACCCCCGGCAAAAGAAACGCTTTGGTGTTTAATGAAAATTATTTCTCTGACCCTCAGCTGTCCCCTCCCCTTACCCTTAAAGCAACAGAGGGTGGGGTGTGGACGTGCCAACTTCACTGCCCAGACGAGATGCTGTGGGCCAGCACACCTGGCTGCTTTAAAACCATGTCCTTATAGCTCAGGGAAATGTGCACTCAAGTATTTACAGGGAAGTGACTTGGTGTCTGGAATGCACTTCAAAATACCCCAGGAAAGAAAAATGTGGGCAGGCAGAGGGTGGAGTAGGGGGGATGGCGTGTGGGTGATATTGTTGAAACCGGGTGATAGGTCCACAGGGTTCATGGTGCCATTCACTCTAGTCTGTTTGAAATTTCTCATGATAATTAAAGAAAAATTCTGTGTCTCGATTAATGACAAACTCACAGGGGAGACAGACACAGACTTTTTTTCTTTTACTAGCTGGGTGGACTTTTAGGACTGGAAAATTNCGTCCATTGGATTTCCAGGCAAGAGTACTGGGGTGGGGTGCCGTTGCCTTCCCCATGGTGATCTGTGACATATCTGTATTCTGGAATACACGGCCACAGTTTCAAAAAAAGAAGTGAATTCACATATGCTGACATGAAAAGATGACCAGAATATATACTTAAGTGAAGGAAACAAGTTGCAATACATATTTTGAGCATGTTCCTATTTTTTTATATTTACTTATTTATTCTTGGTGGCATCAGTATGCGGTATCTTTCATAGTAATGGGCAGGCTTCTCTCTAACTGTGGTATGGCCTTAGTTGCTCTGTGGCATGTGGGATCCTCATTCCCTGACCAGGGATTGAACCCACATCCCTGCATTGGAAGGCAAATTCTTGACCACTGACCACTAAGGAATCTAATCCAAAGCATGATTCTATCAAACATGTGTATATATGTGCTTATATAAGCATATATCAATACATTGACAAAAACTTTTGAAAGGCCAAAGAGGACATTGATCATGTATTAATAGCATTACCTACAGGGTTGGAGAAGATCTGGGGGGATGTTTACTGGGGAATGGAACATGGGACACTTCCCATTTGTAAATTTGTATAATTTTTAAAATGGAAGCATTATAAATTATTTTTGCTTTCTAAAATGTATTTCCCATATTCCTTTAAACATTATTTTAAAACCTTGATCTGTTTCTTTAAGAGGAAAAGACCTACCCTGCATAGAGAGAGAGCTACAGAAATAAAAGCACTGTATGTGCTTTGCCAGTATTTCTACTTGCATTCCTTGGAGATTTTTTTCATGTTAAAACATTATTCTTTACTATTGTTTGTGGTATTCTAGAGTACAGACATANTGTTTCTTTAAGAGGAAAAGACCTACCCTGCATAGAGAGAGAGCTACAGAAATAAAAGCACTGTATGTGCTTTGCCAGTATTTCTACTTGCATTCCTTGGAGATTTTTTTCATGTTAAAACATTATTCTTTACTATTGTTTGTGGTATTCTAGAGTACAGACATAACATAGCTAATTTAACCAGCCCACCACTGACGTTCATTTAGGTTACCGTAATGAACACCCTTATATATGCTTTTCAATTATTTATACCATTATGACATCTTTTTATATCAGCTCACACAGATTTACCTTCTTTATGACAGCCACGGAGAATCCCAGTCCAAGGATATAACATGAGTTGTACAACCCACCCTCTGCTGATGGATATTCTGTTTCCAATTTTTCACTGTAATAGATTTGACCATTAAAGTATGTTTTCAAAAGCTGACATCTGATTCCAGCTTTTGCAGGCCATTTGCAGACCAGTGGAGGAAATGAGGACCCTGACAAACCTCATTTAATGGGTAAGGAAGAGTTCTCCCCATACAGCCTAACCACTGTCAAATGGCCAGAGCATGGGCCTGCTTCAGAGAGAACAAAAGAACAACGATGAGATTCTTAAACTGTTTGCTCTCACGCATCCCTTAGAGAACTTACCGGAAGCTTTAGTCCCTAGCAGGAGGATGTCTGGGGCTTCCCAGATGGCTCAGTGGTGAAGAATACTCCTGCCAATGCAGGAGACACAGGTTCAATCTCTGTGTCAGGGAAGATCCCCTGAAGGAGGAAATGGCAACCCACTCCAGTATTCTTGCCTGGGAAATTCCACGGACAGAGAAGCCTGGTGGGCTACAGTCCATGGGGTCACAAAGAGTTGGACAGGACTTGGCGACCAGATAACAACAATAAAGGAGGATGTCTGTCACCCGTACCGGCCCAGCAGCCCTGCACTTTGATTTTCTTTTGCTAACCAGTCCCCTTCCTAACACCACCCCTGGATGCATCCTTAGCAGGAATGTTAATCCACATTGCTCTCCCTTCCCAGAGGAAGAGTGGGGCTGAAACCTAAACCAAAACAGTGAGATTTAATTCCTGACCTTGGTGAAAGCTTTTGGGAAAGAGGCCTTTCCTCACTGTTGTGTTGCTTAGCTCTAAGGATGTCAGTCTGATGTTACCAGAGAAATCCTGCCAGAGAATGAAGCAGGTTTCCTGGAAACCTAGATTGAGCCCCTGGATCTAGATATGCCTGAAGCCAGCAATACCGACTTGGTTACATGAGCCTGTACATTCCGTTTCATGTTTCAGTCAGTGCTGGTTGGGTTTCTGCTACTCCCACTGTAAGTGCTTATTCATTTACCTTGGCCTTAGAAGAAAACAAACGAACTCTTTCAAGTAGTATTTATTGAATATCCACGCTCAGCCCCAAGCCAGGCGACGCGGGGGATGTTAAGGTGACCATAACAGAACTTGTCCCTCATGGCAGTCCCAGTTCTACAGAATTTAAACAGACAATCACCAACTGTTCAGTGATGATGACGACATCCACCATGGAGGAGGAGCTCTGGGAACTATAAGGAAGGCATCTGTGAATGGGGTGGTGCGATCAGGAAAGGGCCCCCCCGAGGACAGGACTTGAAGTTGACCCTGAAAGATGGGCCAGGAATCAGTCTAGCGAAAGGAGGTTAAGGACGAAGGGTCTGTACACACATGCTACACACCCCTTAGAGAATTTGCTGGAAGCTTAGTCCTTAGTAGGAGGATGTCCAGGGGTTTTAGGGTACCCCAACTCTCAGCAGGGTTCAGAAACCTGGTAAAACATCTTTGGAGTGGAGGGAGGGCTGGGCCAGGGAGGTGGGACAGGGAGAGGCGAGTCAGCCATCTCAGCCAGAGGAAGCCAGAGCAGAAGGAGGAGGAAGCCGGGTGTGCACGTGGCCTTCACTTCTCGTTCTCACAACGTGGTGTAGAAATACATGGCTATCAGCATCACGGGGAGCTGAAGAGGAGGCGTCAGGTGAGGGGCACTCCAGCCTCACACCCCCATCCCACCCAGCTCAAAGGCTCCGCCTCTCACCGTCCACATCAGGATGGCAAACCCAAACCACGAGATGCCCCACGTGTAGCTGTCGATGGCGTGGCCAATATGTTCAAAGCAGCCCTGGGCAAGGGGAAAGTGGGAGCGTGAGATACCGCCCAGGGAGGGCTGGCTGCTGAAAGCAGNTCGTTCTCACAACGTGGTGTAGAAATACATGGCTATCAGCATCACGGGGAGCTGAAGAGGAGGCGTCAGGTGAGGGGCACTCCAGCCTCACACCCCCATCCCACCCAGCTCAAAGGCTCCGCCTCTCACCGTCCACATCAGGATGGCAAACCCAAACCACGAGATGCCCCACGTGTAGCTGTCGATGGCGTGGCCAATATGTTCAAAGCAGCCCTGGGCAAGGGGAAAGTGGGAGCGTGAGATACCGCCCAGGGAGGGCTGGCTGCTGAAAGCAGCAGTCCCTGGGCACCCTTGGGAGAGTCACTTCCTGTTTCCAGTCTTGCTTTTCTTACCTGTGGGATCACCAAGGCTGGGGGTTTCTCACCCTGGGGATCACAGCAGTGTCTCCCCGCCAGGGTGATTTCGGGGAGTCTGGGCTGTGACGATAACCCAGATTGCACAAGCAGGTGCTGCCTCCGATGGTGCAGTCTGAGGGCGATTCTGTCTGGAGCCGGCTTTCCACGCTGCCCCCAAGTTCCAAAGGTTTGAAATTTAACTTTAGGATCAGACCAGTTCTAAAAGCTTCTCGTTTAGAGGTGAGGCTGAGCGGGGCCAGAGCCTCACACCAGTTGCCTTCATGTAGATCCCCTGCTCGATCCGACTTGGAAGTGGCCAAGAACAAAGGTTCAGGGTGTGTGCCCTGGAGTCAGCAGGACAGAGCTGAGGGCCAGCTCTGTCGTTTGTTGGCTATGGGGCCCAGCTACGATTCTGACCCTCTGAGCCTCAGTTTTCCCATCTGGGAAATAGCAATATTGACAGCACTATTTCCCTGGTGGCTCAGACGGTAAAGCGTCTGCCTGCCGTGCGGGAGACCTGGGTTCGATCCCTGGGTTGGGAAGATCTGCTGGAGAAGGAAATGGCAACCCACTCCAGTAATCTTGCCTGGAAAATTCCATGGACTGAGGAGCCTGGTGGGCTACAGTCCATGGGGTCGCACACGACTGAGCAACTTCACTTTCACCCTCCAAAAAGTAGCTGTGATGATTCTGTGAGATGAGGTGTGTAAGTGCTCTGCACAGAGCCAAGGCTCAAGGAACAGCTATCTGACTCTAGAGGGGTGATGGTTTGCATCAGGCTCCTCTCTCCATGATACGTGATCTAAGACATGGCGCTGAAGGGCCCCCCTGGCCCACTGGGACTGGTTCCCCTCCTCTGGTTTCTCTCTTTGCCTCTGCACTCCCCTTGCAGGAGTTAAAGCACCTGGTTGGGGCCTCACTGCCTGAAATCACATCCTAGCTCCATCCCTCACTAGCGAGATTCATCATCTGTAAAATGAAAACATTACAACCCTACCTCATCAGGCTGCCGTGAGAATGAAATAAGTAAAAAAGGAAAATGCAAAGCACCTAGAAGGATGCCTGCTACAAAGTGAAGGCTCAAGAAATGTTAGCGGTTGCCGGTGGTGTGCTGCCAGTATTGTTCTTGTTGCTCTGATCCCCAGACAACCTGAGAAAAGTTTCAGGTGTCGCCAGGTCAGACCAAACTTGCGGTATGCATCCTGCTGACTTGCACAGGGAGGCGGCGGGGCGGACAGATGGAGGGTTGAGAAAGTCAGATGGGGGTTGGGGAGGAGATGACAGACAGATAGACAGGAGGGAGAAAGAGACAGAAGAACCAGAGAGGGCCAGACAGACCGACAGACACAGCAGGAAGAGACACACCTTGGTGAACAGATAGTCCAGGTGGCCCAGGCGGCAGCCTTCTTCATTGACTGGGATGAAGTTGCCAGTCCGTCGACAGCACAGCGGGGGCCAGGGGAACAGCACCTCTGGGATGGTGGCCCGGAAGGCAGATGTGAAGTTCACCCAGTCCATGGGGCCTGACGTGCCACAGCACTCTTGCTGGAGGGAGAGGCTGGGGTCAGGTGGGCTCCAACTCAGAGAGGACCGACGCTCCCTTGCAGTCACACAGCAAGGAAGGCCGAGGTGGGCCTGCACTCCAGTGTCTGTGTATGAGCAAGGAGCAGGCAATGCTTGTCCCAGCACCCCGAGGCTGATGGGAGATTTGGATCAAACCCACATTTATAGTTTACTTTTAAATTTTTTTGAAAAAAAAAAATTCATTGGAAAAAAAAAACTTCTTTAACTAGCCGTCAACAAAAAGAGTTAAATGACACCAAAGGGCCAATTTCTGGCTTCTCCTGGCCCTTCTGGGTTTTTAATTTGTGGCTTCCAAATGATGAAAACATAGGCTCCCTCAAACGCGGGCTCCAGTCCTGGCTAGCTTGAAGCGAATGGGGACCTCAGTTTCCTAGGGGTCCTCAACATTCTCCCTTTGTGCGCCTGTATCACACTGAGTTTAATTAACATGTGTTTTTTAGAACCTGGCAGCCCGGGTTTGAGTCTGGTTCTATGATCTCGTGTAAGCCCTCAACCTCCTCCCTCCCTTTCCTCGTCGCTAAGAGCTGATCTCCATTGTGGGCTGGCTGTGAGGATTAAAGAAGCTGGAAGGTGCTTTGAACAGCGCTAAACTGGTGTGCCGGTTGCTGTGTTATTATGACTATGTTAGTGTTAAGACGGCGCGTGCGATGGTTCAGAGCAGGAGCTCCGGATCTAGGCTGCCAGGTTTGAGCCCCAACTCTGTCCCTTACCTACCATATGGGCAACTGCTGTTCTCTCTTTTGAGGATTTTCATCTGGAAAATGGCAACGACCAGAGTCCCTCCCTCCTAAGAACCACATGAGTAGATATCATCCACCAGTGGGCGTCATGGAAGCCCTAATTACCTCTGTGGTCAGAGCGCCAGATTCACCCCCCAGCCCCCCAACACTGCAGACCCTCGCCCACCTCAATCATGATGCGATCCCAGAGGCGGGTCAGTTCCCGGCCCTGGTCCGAGTTTGCGCTGTAGAAGGTCAGCATCTGCTTGGTGATCAGGGACGGGTTGGACACCATCTGCAGAGGGCCAGGGAGAACAGGATCCAGCCAGGCTGGGTGGGGAGAGAGCTCGACCTCCACTTCTGGAGACCCTCACTGAGCTCCCCCAACCAGAAGTCACGTCCCTCCCCTGGCCTGCGTGGGACTCACGTAGTCTCGGTGGGTGTAGGACGTGATGCAGGAGGCGCATTCAAAGATGTAGATGATGAGCATTAGTATCAGGTACTGTGGAGAGACGGAGGGAGGGACAGAGGGCCAGTGTCATCAGGGCAAAGCCTGTGAGGCCACACCCCTCAAGGGATGGGTCCATGGGTACAAATGCAGTGGTTTTTTGTGTGTGGGTGTTTTTTTTTTTTTTTTGGCTGAGCCCTGCAGCTTGCAGGATGTTAGTTCCCTGACCAGGGATCGAACCAGGGGCTGGCAGTGAGGGCACCGCTTCCTAACCATTGGACTGCCAGGGAATTCCCAGAAATGCAATTGTTTACAAAAGTATAGACAAGGGAGTTCTTCCCTGGTGGCTCAGACGGTAAAGAAAATGCCTGCGATGCGGGAGACCTGGGTTTGATCCCTGGGGCTGGGAAGATCCCCTGGAGAAGGGCATGGTAACCCACTTCAGTATTCTCGCCTGGAGAATCCCCATGGACAGAGGAGCCCGGGGGCTACAGTCCATAGAGGGCCCAGAGTCTGACAAGGCTGAGTGACTAAGCATGCACAGTGTGAATGGAAACATCTACATGGTGGATACGTACGTGCTGTCTGTGCAAACCTTTCACCCTTTCCGTATGTTTGAAAAGTTTTCAATAAAATGTTAGGAGGAAATGAAATTTAAAAATATGTAAGGTATTCCCTGAAGTTAACTATTAGCTTGGATGCAGTCAAATGAATGTTTACTATAGAAAAGAAAAAAATAAAGACATTCCTGAGTTAACCAGGGACATCTGAACACAGACTGGGTATTGGAAGATAGATAGGAAGGGAGTGGGGTAAATTTACAGGGTGTGCCCACGGTATAGTGGTTGTGCAACCTCCCCCCTCCCACCCCCGGCAAAAGAAACGCTTTGGTGTTTAATGAAAATTATTTCTCTGACCCTCAGCTGTCCCCTCCCCTTACCCTTAAAGCAACAGAGGGTGGGGTGTGGACGTGCCAACTTCACTGCCCAGACGAGATGCTGTGGGCCAGCACACCTGGCTGCTTTAAAACCATGTCCTTATAGCTCAGGGAAATGTGCACTCAAGTATTTACAGGGAAGTGACTTGGTGTCTGGAATGCACTTCAAAATACCCCAGGAAAGAAAAATGTGGGCAGGCAGAGGGTGGAGTAGGGGGGATGGCGTGTGGGTGATATTGTTGAAACCGGGTGATAGGTCCACAGGGTTCATGGTGCCATTCACTCTAGTCTGTTTGAAATTTCTCATGATAATTAAAGAAAAATTCTGTGTCTCGATTAATGACAAACTCACAGGGGAGACAGACACAGACTTTTTTTCTTTTACTAGCTGGGTGGACTTTTAGGACTGGAAAATTATTGTGCTGGAGAACTAAATGCAGGAAAGAAGAATAAAAGGAAAGGCAGGGAACAGAGTGTTCTCCGTGGCTTCATCTTACACATGGCGAAGCCAAGTCCCTACCGAGGCCTGCAGGTCCACCGGCCAGGCCCACCCCCACTCGCTCCCCTCGTCGCCACGCCCATCCCCCAGTGTTCTCCTCCCCTGTCTGCCCCCAGTTCCTCTCACTACCTCCCCACAATTGGCTCCAGCCCCCACACACGTGGTTCACAGCCCCCTTCACTGCGCCCTCCCAACCTCGCCTCGGCTTCACTCTACCTGCAAGTTCTCCACTCTCCTTTCCGCAGCTCCAGCTCTTCCTTCCCTGGTCACCGTCTCCCCATCACAGTATCCTGCCCCATAGCCAGGGCTCTTGTGGTTTGCTCACGAAATAACCCAGTGCCTAGCACAGGGCTTGGCACATGGTTCTTGCTCAATACACATTTGTGGATTAGGTAAGGAGCTACTCCTGGGACTCCAAAAAGCCCTCAGATGGGGAGGAAGCCCCATGTTGGCTCTGGGTCAGTAGGGCCGGGATTGGAATTCCTGCTTTCCCTATCATCTGGTCTGTGGGCCTCTTTGAGCCTCAGTTTCTTCATCTGGTAAATGGGTAGAGAAGCATTCACTTCAGAGGGCCGCTGGTTGGCTTGAAGGCGTTCACTTTCTAAACTGCTTAGCCTCATGTCAGGCACATGAGAGGTACTTGGGGGAGTGTGGGTTATTGCTGTGGGCAGAGACTAAGAGCCTAGGATCAAGCGCTGACGGACTCAGGTTTAAATCCTGGCTCTGCCACTCACTTGCTGTGCCACCCCAGAGAAGTGGGTTCACTTGTCTGAGCCTCAGTATCAACTCTGTCAAATGGGCTCATGAGGATGAAGATGGAGATGATTATGGTACCTCATGACGGATGGTGAGGCACAAATGAACTAGTCTATGTAAAACACGGAGCACTCATTAAATGGTAGCTGTGCTGCTCTTATTGTCAGTGTTACCAGCAGAGCTCACAAGTGCAGGCCCTGGAGACCAGCTAGCTGAGGTCCAAGTCCCAGTCCTGCTACTCAAGAGCCATCTTCCTGCGCAGTGCCTTTGCCCTCGCCTCCTGAGGGCCCTGGTTTTCCCAGTAAAACGAGAGAAACAGCTGAGCCTAGGTTATTTGTTTATGGACAGACGAGATGACGTGATTGCCAGGAGGCCCCAGTGCAGTGCCTCTGGGATGACCTCTATGGCCAGCCTACGCCCATCCCTTCCTCCCGGGGCCTCACCGTGAGGATCATGGAGCGGCGGCGGCAGAGTGCTGCGCCCACACCAAAGCTGGCCACCACGAAGAAGGAGAAGCCGCAGAAGATGGCGATCCAGGCACCAGCGAAGACGTCATCCTTGCCTGAGACGCCCATCAGCGGGTACACGCGGTACTGGTCGGCGGTCACCCACACCGTTTCAGCAAACAGGGCCAGGCCTGACAGCTGGACAGAACGGCCGGTCAGCAGGGGCTGGGCAGGCGCAGCTGGCTCACCTGCATGAGTCTCTGTGAGCAAGCGCCTTCCCCACTCTGAGCCTCTACTGCCCTCCCAGTAAAGTAGTAAGAGTGACAAAGACGTCCCCTTCCACGAGCAGGGATGAAGACGGGCAGGGGGCCGAGAGGGAAGGGAGGACCCAGCCAGACCCCTGAACCCCACCTCCACCCCAGCTGCTAAAGACTTCAAGGATACGAGGAGACACTACATGCAAAGCCTGGACTCATGACTGGCCTCAAGGAGATGCTGGGTCTCCTGGAGAGAGTTGCTATGTCCTGAGGAGAGGAGCCTGGCTGTGGCCAGAACAAATGACAAAGGCATCGAGCCTTCGGTCCAGCCGTTCCATTCACAGGAATCGATCCTCCGGATACACCTGCCCATGCAGGAAAGCCACACACCCACCAGGTTATTCCCTGCAGCACTGTAGGGAATAAAGGAGCCAGGGTGCCACACGGCGGAGGACTCTGCAGCTGTGGGCAGGGGTGGGGAGGCTGGCTGAGGCCCGGTGTGGAGGGGCCTACACACAGTGGGAGCAGGAGAATGGGGGAGGCACAGGGCAGGATGCAGAATGAACAAGAAAAGGGAGATAACAGGTACATAGTTTCTATCTGCTTGTATCTGCTTCAAGGAATATTGGAGAAAATAAAAATCTGGTTAAATCTTGGGATGGGGAACCAGGCAAGAGGAAGACTGCTCGGTGGTACCTTTGCCAACAATCAGACCAAGGCTCACAGAGTATTTACTATGTGCACTGATTCCCCAGAACTGCTTCCCATGTGATAATCATCATTGTTCCCAGCTGTCCTGTACTACTGGCCGGTACCAATAGCAACATGTGTGCCAGGGTCTGGCCTAAGCACAGATCCAGTAACTCATTTGATCCTCTCAGCATTCCTATTTTATCTCCATCTTACAGATGAGAACGCTGAGGCCTGGAGAGATTACATCACTGGCCCCAGATCCCAGAGTAGCAGGTGATAAAGCTGAGGTTGAACCCAGGCTGTCTGGCTCCATGTGCAGGTATCAGATAACTAAAAGACATCGCTATTACTCATTGCTATGGGCCTCCTGTGCACCCAGCAGGCACTTTATGTCCATAATCATGTTAATGATGATAGCTGGCACTTGTCAAGCACTTTTTCTGATCTGAGGACCATTAATCGATTCAACAGTGCCCACAGTGAAGACATAATCTACAGATGGGGAAGCAGGCACAGGGAAGTCAAGTTGTTTGCTCAAGTTCACACAGCTGGGGAGACGCAGAGCTGGGATCCAAATCGGGACCGTTCTGACTTGAGAAGCCAGGAGACACGGGCCGTTAAGTGGGTCCTGGGCTCTCAGCCGCCCTGCGCCCAGGTTCAGGACGACTCCCTCCTCCTCACCTGCCCACTGGGCTCCCAGGGGATGTCTTACCAAAATAATGATGTTGCCCACGACCAGCAGACCCACCACAACTGGAGACCCCTTCTCTGTCGTTGCTGGTGCTGCAGAAGCCATAGTCCTGCCTGGGACACATGAGCAGGGATGCGGCAGGTAGAGGCTGGGAGAGGAGGGCGGGCCTTGCTGGACAGGACCCACTGCCCCCATTCCACACCCCAGCTGCCAGGTTCTGCTCCCACCTCTCTGCTGGGCCCAGGCTGGTATCCAGTGTGCCCATAACCCTGGCAGTGGGCCATTTTACAGAAGAGGAGGGACTTCCTTGGCAGCCCAGTGGTTAGGACTCTGCGCTCCCCACTACAGGGGATGTGGGTTCAATCCCTGGTTGGGGATCTAAGATTCTGCAAGCCGTGGAGCGTGCCATCCCCGCCCCCGCAAAAAAAAGAAACCCAGGCTGGGATGGGGCAGTCACTGGTCAGAGCTCAGGGCTGGCCTCCGCAGCTCCTCCTCCGCATCCAGACCCCCAGGGCCCCCTCCTCACCTTTTCTACCTGTAGCCTCTCTGGCCAGCCCCTGCCACAGGGGCTCCCTATATAGTCCAGGCCCTTCCTTAGGCCAGTTTCCTGGAGGGGGAAGGGTGTCTGGAGGAGGGGACAGAGGTCAAGCCACAGACAAGTATGGGAGAACAGCTTTATGAGCCCTCTCCCCCACCCCGCCCCCTGCCAGTGATTTATAGACCTGAAATTCCAGATTATGTTGGCCACATGGGCAGGGTGACATGCGGCGGCCTCTGGTTCTCAGTCCGTTGTGGGGGTGGGGATGGAGACAGGGTTGGGAGGGCGAGTATACCACCTGACTTCTCTCCGCAGGACTAGAGCCTCCCTGGGAGGGGGAGAGATTCAAATGAAATCCACAGGCGAGTTCGGAATCCCAGATCTGCCTCCGCGGCTGGGGGCTCCACCTCTCCAGGGCAGTGACCCCGGCCCGCCAGGGCCGCTGGACGAGGCCGGGAGGAGGGAGGAGGGAGGAGAGGGGAGGGAGGAGAGGGGAGGGATGCTCCCCTCTGGGGCCGAGGGGGAGTTTGGAAGATGCGTGTGTGTGTGTGACGGGATTTTGAGATGAGTGTTCAACGAGCAGGCGGGGAGAGGAGTGTGCAAGAAAAAGGGAAGGCATACTGAATGGACTTCATCGGATCCCGCCCCCCCACCGCCCCCGCGCCCCATCACCACACACTCGTGCTGACAAAGACAAAGCAAGGTCACAGCGAGGAGGAGCCGTGGTTGGAAACGTCTTCAGTCTGCGGAATCAAAGACCTAGGTTCTGATCCCAATTCCGCCTCCTCCGTGCCGCGCGACCTGGCGTGTGCATTTGCCCATCTGCAATGGGTACCATCATATCGCTTTCCTGGGAGGCGGTGGGAACTGAGGGCTGGGATGTCTGCAAAGGAAGTCTTCCCGCAGGAATCAAAGACCTAGGTTCTGATCCCAATTCCGCCTCCTCCGTGCCGCGCGACCTGGCGTGTGCATTTGCCCATCTGCAATGGGTACCATCATATCGCTTTCCTGGGAGGCGGTGGGAACTGAGGGCTGGGATGTCTGCAAAGGAAGTCTTCCCGCCAGGTGTGCAGCGGGCGAAGGCGCCCCACCAGCCGCGTTCCAGAGAGGCCCGCGGTCCCTCCGATGGCACCCCCCAGTGGCACACAGGCCCGTTCCGCAGGCGGAAATGGTGGCCTGGACTCCGTCCTCCAGAACTTCTCAACCCCGACAGCTGGAGTGTTTGCTGGATTTTCTGTCTGGGTTTTGGCTTCCCCGGTGTGTGAGAAATGGGCAAACAAACGCTACTTAAAATTCCATCGTCAAGATACTGGCTTGGTGGAACTGCCCTGGTGGTTAAGAATCCACGGCTTCCAACGCAGGGGTTCAGCTTGCATCTCGGGGTGGCGCTAGTGGTAAAGAATCCGCCTGCCAATGCAGGAGATGTAAGAACCGCTGGTCCGATTCCTGCGTCAGGAAAACCCCCGCAGGAGGTCATGGCAACCTATTCCAGTATATAGTAGGAATATATACTTGCCTGGAAAATGCATGCCATGGACAGAGGAACCTGGCGGCCTACAGTCTGTGGGGTCGCAAAGTCAGAAAGGACTGAGAACTTCTCAACCCCGACAGCTGGAGTGTTTGCTGGATTTTCTGTCTGGGTTTTGGCTTCCCCGGTGTGTGAGAAATGGGCAAACAAACGCTACTTAAAATTCCATCGTCAAGATACTGGCTTGGTGGAACTGCCCTGGTGGTTAAGAATCCACGGCTTCCAACGCAGGGGTTCAGCTTGCATCTCGGGGTGGCGCTAGTGGTAAAGAATCCGCCTGCCAATGCAGGAGATGTAAGAACCGCTGGTCCGATTCCTGCGTCAGGAAAACCCCCGCAGGAGGTCATGGCAACCTATTCCAGTATATAGTAGGAATATATACTTGCCTGGAAAATGCATGCCATGGACAGAGGAACCTGGCGGCCTACAGTCTGTGGGGTCGCAAAGTCAGAAAGGACTGAAGAGACGCAGCGCGCGTGCACGTGGAACTAAGATCTCACAAGCGCGGCGGCCGGGAAAAAAAAAAAAAAGATACTAGCTTGGTAATAAGACTCAAGAGATGTTTTCCAGCTAAAATGGATAATGTGATTTTTAGTCAATCCACTTCACATTTAAAATAGTTTTTCTCTGATGACTTACATCTATATTAAGGACTAAGGGAAACGTTAAAATAATAATGTATCAGTTCAGTTCAATCGCTCAGTCGTGTCCGACTCTTTGAGACCCCATGAATCGCAGCACGCCAGGCCTCCCTGTCCGTCAAACTCACGTCCATCGAGTCGGTGATGTCATCCAGCCATCTCATCCTCTGTTGTCCCCTTCTCCTCCTGCCCCCAATCCCTCTCAGCATCAGAGTCTTTTCCAATGAGTCAACTCTTCGCATGAGGTGGCCAAAGTACTGGAGTTTCAGCTTTAACATCATTCCTTCCAAAGAAATCCCAGGGCTGATCTCCTTCAGAATGGACTGGTTGGATCTCCTTGCAGTCCAAGGGATTCTCAAGAGTCTTCTCCAACACCTGTCAAATACATTTTATAAGTTTTAGCTAAAATAACTTGCAAAATAATAGGGACATGTGGATAATATGAAATATTTTTATTTTCAAATAGTTCATAACTATAAGTAATTGGATGTTATATAAAAAGTCTAGTAAAAGCAAAAAGTTGTCAGTGGGGGCATTAATACATTACCTGTCATAAAAAGGATCTTTTTTCTTCTGAAACAAGAACCCAGTGTATTTTGATGTCAAGGCTGAACTTTCACTATTCTTTCTTATTATTATATAAGCTAGTCTTCAAAGCAAGAAGATTTGGAGTGCCAATTACTCAGATGTTCAGAATGCTGATGATAAAAACCACAATGCCCAGATCTTCTTAAGATGACATACACCTCCACACGATCCAGCCATTTGTCCGTGGGAATCCCCCCACTTTCATCTACTGGATGCCGTGAATGTATTCCACATTGGAAACCACCCGAACGTCCCTTAACGGGAGGCTGGATAAGTCCATGATGGTACATGCATACACCAGATACTATTCAACAGCAAGAGGGAATGAATTACAGATACATGCCACCACAGGGATAAATCTCAAAAGCATTACTCTAAATGAAAAAAGCCACACTTGAAAGACTACCACTATATGATTTTAGATAGGAAGTTTTAGAACAGGCAAAAGCAACAGAGTGATAAAAGTCAGGGAGTGGTTTCCCTTGGGAAGTGACTGTAGGGGACAGGAAAGGGACTTCTCTTTCTGAATCTGGACACCAGTTATGCAAGTGTGTTCAGATCGAAAATTCATCAAGCAGTACCCTGGGGGTAATTTTCTGTTTGTTTTTTTTTTAATTATTATTCCAATGCCTTCAAAAGAAGGTAGATCAAGAAGTCCCTAGTGGTCCAGTGGTTAAGAATCTGTCTGCCAAAAAAAAAAAAAGAATCTGCCTGCCAGTGCTGGGGCACAGGTTCGATCCCTGTTCTGGGAAGATCCCACATGCCTTTAGGCAACTAAGCTAGTGCTCTAGAGCCTGTTAGAGTCTGTGCTCTAGAGCCCACAAGACACAGCTACTGAAGCCCGTGTGCCTAGATTCTGTGCTCTGCAGCAAGAGCCACCACAATGGGAAGCCCCTGCACCGCAGTGAAGAGTAGCCCCTACTCGCCACAATTAGGAAAAGCCCACTCAGAGCAGTGAAGATTCAACACAGACAAAAATGAAGAAATAAAGGGGGCAGATCCTTTCAAAAGAAACGTATTTGACGTGTTAAAAGTGGTGTTTTCCAAAGAAGGCACACAAGATAGTTTTAGGTGCTCCGTGAACAGAAAATGAAATGGCATGAAATGACATAAAAGTTCTATGAAAAGGAGCCACTTCTCACCAGTCTTTCCGATGTGTTTTGTCTTCCCTGGTCAGCGGTGAAAGGAATGTTTTCTCAAATTTCTTACAAAATATTTCAGTGTAGAAGGAAACGGAGAGATCACGTGACTGACACCAACATCCTCACCTTCCAGCTTTGTCGAGTCTATTTCACTGTGTTCACTGCAGATGGCTTTCTAAGGTGCACACATCACGGATGGCATTTGGAGTCACCTCCTGCCCAGTGACAACTTCACTACTAAATTTGGGACTCCTCCTCCTCTACATCCCTTCCCTTGGCTTCCTTTTTAGATCGCAGGTGTCATGGATTGCGTTAATCCCACACCCTCAGTTTATAGTTCATTATCCCCCGCAATATTTAAATCTCTTGATTTAAATTTAATGTATTCTGGCTTTCACCAGTGGCTCAGATGGTAAAGAATCCGTCTGCTCTGCAGGAGATGGGGGTTCCATCCCTGGGGCAGGAAGACCCCTTGGAGGAGGAAAGGTCAACCCACTCCAGGCTACAGCCCATGGGTTCACAAAGAGTTGGACATGACTTACTGACTAAACCACCACTACTTCAGCTGGAACAAGAACAGGCTACATGAACGGATCACACGTGTAACTGACCAGTAACAAAATTTCAAAAAAATTTTATGTACTCCCTCAGTCTCCATACCCCAGTCTCTTCTGGTGCCCCACCTGCTACCGACAAACATTCTAATATGTTCGTATAGTATTTTTTGTTGTTGTTGAGTGAGTTCTTATAAAATGAGTACCACTGTGTCCAGCGCATGTCTGTTCTAATTTATCTCCCCATGATCGTGTTAATAGCGTCTCCTAGCCTTATGTTTCTTGCTGAGCACTCGTTTTATAGGCCATCATTGTTACTCTGGGCTCATTGAGTCTGTGGCTTCTGATGGTTGCTTGGGACACCTCTGGTGCATCCCTCTCAGTTTACTGTCTCCTCCCCAGAGAGGACAGTCAGGCTCCTTCCAACTCCGCCGCCTCCACAATTCCCACTGTAAATAATGCTGCAATGAGCACTCTCATGTGTGGCCCTGTAGACAGATGCTTGTGACTCTTTCTTAGGGAGCAGAATTTCCGGGCCCTGGGTATGTATGTGGCAGTTTGCTTTCCACAGTGGCTGTCCCCTCTAACACTCCAACCAACAGTTCATGAGGGTTCTTGTATCCTTCCCTCACCATCCACGCTTGACATTACTCAGCTTTCTAGTTTTTGACAAGAGTCATTTGGTGTAAAGTGATACATGCTGTTATTTCCATTCTCACTCCATTTTATGATTGAGGATTTTGAGCATCTTTTCAAATGTTTGTTAGTGTTTGGGGTTTCTACTCCTATGCATGCTTTCATATTTTTAATATATATGTATGTATTCATCAACGATGTATAGAATAGCTTTATTTTTACTGGAGTATAGTTACTTAACAATGTGTTAGTTTCTGCTGTGGTGCAAAGTGAATCAGCTATATGTATACATATATCCCCTCCTTTTTGGATTTCCTTCCCATTTAGGTCACCTCAGATCTCTGAGTAGAGTTCTCTGAGCTATGCAGTGGGTTTCTCATTAGTTATTTTATACATAGTAGTGTATATGAGTGAGTGAAGATGCTCAGTCATGTCCAACTCTTTGTGACCCCATGGACTATATAGCCTACTAGGCTTCTTCATTCATGGAATTTTCCAGACAAGAGTACTGGAGTGGGTTGCCATTTCCTTCTGCAAGTAGTGTATGTAAGTGTATAGAAATCAATCCCAATCCCCCAATTCACCCCAATCCCCTTCCCCCCTTCGGTGTCCATGCATTGCTCTTTATGTCTGCATACAGAACAGGTTTAGATTTGGGGGCAAACTTCACATAAATTGTGTCTTGTGCTACAGGTAATTGATTTTTTTTGCACCTCAGCATTACACTTTTGAGATTTATACATCACTAATATGTTGGTGATAGACAGGGAGGCCTGGCGTGCTGGGATTCATGGGGTCACAAAGAGTCGGACACGACTGAGCGACTGAACTGAACTATGCGGCCCTACTTCATCCATTCTTTTGCAAGAATATGTCATAGGTTAAAATTTCCTTTCCAAATGAACTTATCAAAGAGGATATCGATGGCAAAACAGAGGTACACAGACTTAGCAACATTCTGAAAACTGAAGTTTGGGTGCCAAGGTGATAAAGAGAGGCTGAAATCTCGGGTGTTCCTTTGGGTCTGCTGAGCAAGGGAAGACCTGAAATTCACGGGTAGGGGTGTGAAAGGTGGGCATTACGCCCAAGAAAGTGGAGCTTCAGAGCTGAATGGGGCCAGTGTGAAGTGTGGCTTGATGGGGAGAGAGGAAGGGAAGCAGGGGTAGAGAGAGGACTCAGGGAAGACTAGGACGTGCTGTGAGGTGGTAAAGCAAGGAGGAAAGCAGGAGGGCAGGGTGATCAAAAGGCCTTTTTATTGCCTTTTTAAAGATATTTATCTATTTGGCTGTGCAAGATCTTAGTTGCAGCATGTGGGATCTTTAGTTGCAGCATGCAAGCTCTTCTTTGCAGCATGTGGGATCTAGTTCCTTGACCAGGGATCAAACCTAGGCTCCTTGCATTGGGAGCTCGGGGTCTTAGCCACTGGACTAAGGGAAGACATTTTTTCTTTCTCAGATTTATTGAGCACCAAGTATGTGATCATACCTGAACCAAGCATTAAGGATCTGATGCACATACTGAATTTTCTCCCAGTTCTGTGGGAGGCAAGGCTGGGAACACAGCGGTGATCAAGATGGCTCTGTCCCTGCCCTCACAAGCTCATGGAAGAAGGGGCTGGCAGCAGGGTAGGGGGTGGAGGGAGTTGTGTGGACTGACAGTCACCAGAGAGTGACAGCTCAGCATGGTCAAGGGGATGCCGGAGGGACCAAGGGAGGAAGCTCAGGCCAAGAGGTCAGGGCCACCATGGGGAAAACAAAAGGGAATGTGTGAACCCAAAGGAAGTGTCCAACCCAGCCGAGGGTGCAGAGGAAGGCTTCCTGGAGGAAGGGACATTGGAGGAGGAGACTGGGGCTGGCAGGTAAGAGGCAGAAAAGCACATTCCTGACAGAGGGAGCGTGATCTATATATAAGTGGAATATCCTTCAGCCTTAGAAAGGCAGGAAATCCCACAATACACAACATGGATGAACCTAGAGGAACTGGTGCTACATGAAATTAACCAGTCACAGAACAACAAATAGTGCATAATTCCATTTATCCCAGGTAATGAAGGGACTGCCCTGGTGGTCTAACAGCTAAGACTCCATGCTCCCAATGCAGGGGCCCTGGGTTCGATCCCTGGTCAGGGAAGTAGATCTCACATGCTATGACTAAGACCTGGCACCACCAAATAAATAAAAATATTTTTTAAAAAAAGAGGAAAATAGTCAGACTCATTAAAGCAGAGTCGAATGGTGGTTGCCAGGGGCTGGGGAGTGATGAGGAAAATGGGGGAATTACTAATCAACAGATACAAAGTTTCAGTTATACAAGACGAGTAAATTCTAAAGGTCTGCTGTTTAACACTGTGCTTACAAGTTAACAGTACTGTACTGTGCAAGGCTGTCACGGTGGAACTGTTCTCCATAGTATCATCCCACAGGTCACCTGCCAGATCTTTCCAGAGGAGACAAATAATGTTCCCCACTAACAGGGCAATAAGGTGAAGACGGAATATACATCTTCCTTGCCCTTGCGGAAATTATGTTTTAGTGGTGGGGAGATGATTAGCAAGGGATAAAATGCAGGGAATATTAGTGGTAAGTGCTTAAGAAACGGAAGGGGTGAGGGCTGCAAAGTGTGTGGTTTTTTTTTTGGCCCTTCTTGCGGGATCCCGATTCTCTTGGCAGTTAGTGTGGAGTCCTAATCACTGGACTGCCAGGGAATTCCGTGTGTGTGGAGGTGAATTGGTAGGTCGAGTGGTCAGGGAAGAGCTCGCGTCATGGTACTTGGGGAAGAGCTGAACGCAGGAGCGAGCAAGCCGAGTGGCTGATCATGGGAAAGCAGTGCAGACAGAGCAAGGGGCAGGTGCACGGACCTTGAGGCTGGAGCCAGCCTGGTGCAGCAACCTGTCACCTCACAGTTCCTGTCGCAGCCAAGAGCAGTGCAGTGGGGACTGCTAGAGCACATGGGCAGTGGGAGATCAAAGAGCAAATGGAAAGCCGAGTCGATCCTTATCAAATCCACTATAGACAGAATCAGCATTTATGTTTCTAGATGCTTCTCTGGGCAATCTCTGAAACTGCTCACGGTGGCAGCCTCTGGGCAGAACTGGGTGAGTGGGGTCAAGGGAAGTCCTACATCTTGGTTTTTCACTGTACTGTATTCAGATTTCACGTTTACATTCTTTCCTGTTCCCAACACATGCCAGAAGCTTCTAGCTTCTCTGTGTGCACTAGGCCCATTGGTTTACAGCGCCAGCCCCCCGCTCATTGGTGGCCGCTTCAGGAGCACTCTCACAGGGCCATTGTTGCTCAGTATGAGAATCATCTCTCTGCTCTTTTGAACATAAGTTTGTAGAACAACCATTTGTTGTCACCCTGCTTATTTAACTTATATTCAGAGTACATCAAGCAAAATGTTGGGCTGGATGAAGCACAAGCTGGAATCAAGACTGCTGGGAGAAATATCAATAACCTCAGATATGCAGATGACACCACCCTGATGGCAGAAAGTGAAGAGGAACTAAAAAGCCTCTTGATGAAAGAGGGTGAAAAAGCTGGCTTAAAACTCAACATTCAAAAAACGAAGATCATGGCAGTTGGTCCCATCCCTTCACGGCAAATAGATGGGGAAAACAATGGACAGAGACAGACTTTATTTTCTTGGGCCCCCAAATCACTGCAAATGGTGACTGCAGCCATGAAATTGACTTTGCTCTCTGGAAGAAAAGCTATGACCAACCTAGACAGCATATTAAAAAGCAGAGACATTACTTTGCTGACAAAGGTCCATCTAGTCAAAGCTATGGTTTTTCCAGTAGTCATTTAGGGATGGAGGAGCCTGGTAGACTGCAGTCCATGGGGTCGCTGAGTTGGACACAACTGAGCAACTTCACTTTCACTTCCACGCATCGTAGAAAACCCACTCCAGTGTTCTTGCCTAGAGAATCCCAGGGATGGGGGAGCCTGGTGGGCTGCAGTCCATGGGGTCGCAAAGAGGACACGACTGAAGCGACTTAGCAGCAGCAGCAGCAGCAGCATGTATGGATGTGAGTTGGGACTATAAAGGTGAGCACCGAAGAATTGATGCTTTTGAACTGTGGCATTGGAGAAGACTCTTGAGTCCCTTGGACTGCAGAGATCCAACCAGTCCATCCTAAAGGAAATCAGTCCTGAACTGGAAGTCCTGAACTGGAAGGACTGATGCTGAAGCTGAACCTCCAATGCTTTAGCCACCTGATGTGAAGAACTCATTGGAGAAGACTGATGCTGGGAAAGACTGAAGACAGAAGGGGACAGCAGAAGATGAGATGGTTGGATGGCATCACCTATTCGATGGACATGAGTCTGAGCAAGCTCCAGAAGTTGGTGATGGACAGGGAAGCCTGGCGCGCTGCAGTCCATGGGGTCGCAAGGAGCCGGACACGACTGAGCGACTGAATTGACTGACTAAACACCAATCTGACCACAACACGGTACGCTGTCACGCTGTCTGAGGCATTCCCTATTGACAAGCTTGCAGTGGATGATATTTTGTACTGCTGTGTGACAATTCCTTTGGGGATGTCAAGAAGGGACATTTCTTAACTTGGTCTACTTAAAATAACTTCCAATCATCACTAAGATCAAAACAATACAGGAGGCTAGAAAACTGGGAGAAATTACACATTGCACACTAGACTGCTTATTAGACAATATTAAGAACTTCTTAGTTTTTAGATGTAATTATGATTAAAATAAATCTGTACCTTACTTATTTCTAGATAAAATATGATCTCCAGTATTTGCTTTAAAATTATTTAGATAGGGAATTTCCCGGTGGTCCAGTGGTTAGGACTTGGCACTTGTATTGTCAAGGGTCTAGGTTCAATCCCTGGTTGGGGAACTAAGACCCTTCAACCTGGGTGGGGTGGGAATAACTAAATAAAATTACCTAGTAAAGAGGAGCAGCTGAGATGAAACTAATTGGTCATTTGTTGATCACTGTTGAAGCTAGGTGATAGTTTTTATTACACTATTTTCGTGTGATTCAAAGTTTTAAAAAATTGTACAGATAACAAAGCAGGACATATGGATAAATTTTAGCACACACAGAAACTTGAAGTTATTTTGCATAATCATTCACTCTATTGTCTGGTAAAGAGGAGGTGGTCCAAGTTTATTCAAAGAAAAACTGAAATAAAAAACAAAAAAACCCACCCTGAATTCAGTCCCCTTTACTGATCATGGTACTAATTCTGCCCGTTTCTGGCCCCACTGTCCAGCTCTTTTACACATACACAGCCTTACACGTTTCCATCGAGTATTTATTATTAGTTAAACCATGATTCAGGATCCCAGGGTGGGGATCGCCATGTACCCGGGTCTCCCTTCACCACCCAGGGAGAAGGACGGAGGACAGAGGAGGCGGGATGGAGCCAGTTCAGATCTTCCCAGGAAACGTGCCTTCTGCCCGGCGGTCGTCCCAAGTTGACACCTGTAGATACACAGCCAGTGTTATTCCCTTCCTCCACAGGGAAACCAGAGGGGTGGACTTCTTCGCCTTCCTTAGTCTGCCCACCTGTTCAGTCAACAAGTAACCCTAGTACCTGCTATGTGCCAATACTGGCAGCTGTTCCAGGAGCCAGGGGACCAATGGTGACTCGGACAAAAACCAACGCCCTGAATGAGCTGACGCACTGAGGGGAGAGGAGGTGGAAGGTGGGTGGAGAGGAGTATCAGGCAGACTCATAGCAGAGCTGTCCATGGGGAGACGTGTGTACAGAGCTTCAGGAGTGTGACTGTGCCCTGCTTCAGGAACCCCAAAGTCAACACTCAATGATGTTTGACAGAATAGAGGAAAGAAGGAATACTGGGCAGCTGTGGAGGGGGGCGTGGGTGGGAAGAGGCTATCTATACTTCAGCAGGAATGCATCTCCAAGATACACAATCAAGTGTAAAAGGGTCCAAACTGGATATACAGTGTGATTCCACTATTGCTCATGTATGTGTGAAACCTATGAAACCTAACAGAAAGGCCCACAGCAAACTGTTAATACTACCCAGAACTAATGCTTTGCACCGTGTGGACCCTCCTACAGGAAATCAGAAGCACATTTTTATACACACATGCACACTCACATGTGATAAAGTAGAGGCAATGGATAAGTGCATGGACAAGGAAGACAGTCTGAACCCCCACTCCATCACTTCCCAGCTGTGATCTCCTCAGGCAAATCACTCAACCTTTCAGGGCTCCAGTTTCCAGTTCTGTAAAATGACGATCCTGATAAAAGGACCTATCTGTTTTTAGCATGTTTGCCCTTTTATGACATAAAATACAACATGTAAGCGCCTTCAGTAAGTGCCTGTTTTATTTACACACACATACACTATACACCACAAATACTGTCCTGCAACTTGCTTTTTTCATGAGTCTTAGAGCTCTTTCTGTATTGTCATAAAGATCAAGATGAATATCCATTTATTTAACATGTTTCCGAATGTTCCCCATTACAAACCACTCTGAGTGGATGTCTTCATACACATTTTTACAGGATGTGTAGAGATGAAAAGGCCATATCTGCAGTATGATTTTTTTCATTGTGAAAGATCCTGCCTCAGGATGGACCTTAAAAGCGACTGGGCCAGTATACAGAACCACCAACACTGAGCACTATCTACCACTGCCCACTTTCTTTTATATTGAAGGACCAGGCTGATCTGATGGTTTGGCAAATTAGTCTTTGCTCAATAATCTCACTTCATGGAAAGGAGATGCGAACTATTTCCTGTAGTGGAACTGTATACCACAGTATCATTTAAAATAGTGAAAAAAGACTGAGTCCAGTTAAAGGGGAAGGAACTATTTTTTAACTATGAAAGACAATGGCTACCCAGTAATTGAGCAGGTTGTACTGACACGAAAATAAAACAAAGTAAAAAAGCCAAAGATAAGACAGTATCTAAAGTATGATCCATAACTGTATTTTAAAACCATATAAACACACACCCACACCTATACAAACATTAGCACACAGAAAAGGAAGTGGAAGATTTATACCAAATTTCGAAGGATTCAGAAAGGGGATGACTTAGGAGATTTCCCCTTTCTACACCATAAAAATTTGTTTTGAAGCTTTCCAAAAAGCCACTGAAGTTTTTATGGAAAACTACAGATATTTTAACACTGGAAAATAAAAGGCAGTTAGTTCCCTGGTGGCCTAGTGGTTAGGATTCAGGGCTTTCACTGCTTTGGGAGCCGGGGTTCAATCCCTGATAGGGGAACTAAGATCTTGAAAGCCTCAAGATGTGCAAAAAAGAAAAAGAAAAGCTGATTAGCAAAAATGTTTTAAATGCTCATACAGGAAAAGTGCTGGACTCTCATCCCCTTTCTTCTCCAAATACACAGTTTGGGGTTGCTGCTGCTGCTGCTAAGTTACTTCAATCGTGTCCGACTCTGTGTGACCCCACAGACAGCAGCCCACCAGGCTCCCCCATCCCTGGGATTCTCTAGGCAAGAATACTGGAGTGGGTTGCCATTTCCTTCTCCAATGCATGAAAGAGAAAAGTGAAAGTGAAGTCGCTCAGTCTGTCCGACTGTTAGCGACCCCATGGACTGCAGCCCACCAGGCTACTCCGTCCATTGGATTTTCCAGGCAAGAGTACTGGGGTGGGGTGCCATTGCCTTCCCCGAGTTTGGGGTTAGAGACTAATTTTTAAAAACACAAAGGAAACACTTGGAAGATGTTACATTATGATCAGCCAGATCAGGAGGATGCTGCTGCTGCTAAGTCACTTCAGTCGTGTCCGACTCTGTGTGACCCCATAGACGGCAGCCCACCAGGCTCCTCCGTCCCTGGGATTCTCCAGGCAAGAATACTGGAGTGGGTTGCCATTTCCTTCTCCAATGCATGAAAGAGAAAAGTGAAAGTGAAGTCGCTCAGTCTGTCCGACTGTTAGCGACCCCATGGACTGCAGCCCCCAGGCTACTCCGTCCATTGGATTTTCCAGGCAAGAGTACTGGGGTGGGGTGCCATTGCCTTCCCCGATCAGGAGGATGAGGAACAATTTTTTCCCCTTCCTCCATTTCTTAAGTTTTTATGAAGTGGTTTCATTCTTATAAAAAACAAAAACAAACAGTATTAACAAAACAGTTATTTTTGTGTCACCAATTTCTGGAACAAAGAAGTTAGGGCTTCTGGGTATAAAGAGTGTGTTAAAAAAAAAAAAAAAAGTATTCATATTCAGCCCTAAGAAGGCAGATACAGTGAGTGCTTGAGGGGAGGGACCACATCATCCGATGATCCCCAGGTAAGGGTAGGCCCTGGTGCCAGGGACTGGGGTATGGGGCAGCACTGGGTCCAGAAGCACACTTCCTAGCACCTGGGCCACTGTGCACCCATCCAATGCAGGCCCAGAGGCTGGAAGGTGGATGGTAAACAAGATCATGTAGGGACAGGAGAAATCTTGAGAGGGCAGTGGGTATGCAAAGGCACTTGAGAGTGTGTGGCTGGAAAGGTATGAGGTACCAAGTTGAGGAAGAGTGCATTAAGGCAATCTGTTCTCAACAAACAGGCCCCAAAGATGCACATCAAGGATGTTTAAAATACTGAAAAATGGGAACATAATCAAAGGGGACCAGTTGAATAAAAGCATCTGTATATTAAGAACTTCCTTGGCAGTTAAGTGGTTAAGACTCTGGGCTTCTACTACAGGGGGTGAGGGTTCGATCCCTGGTTGGGAAAGTAAGATTCCATATGCCAGGCAGCATGGCCAAAAAACTTTAAAAAAGGAAAGAAACAAACAAAAATGAGGTGGATTTATATGCAATGTCGTTTAAAAAAAAAAAAGAGGCTCAAAACATGTTGATAAGTCAAAGCAAGACACAGGACAGACTATACAGTATGACCCATCTTTACACAGAAGTTCCATAGGCTTATGAATGATAAATGTGTACAGAGAAAAAGGAATCTGCTAATAATAGTTACCTAAGGGGAGAGGGGGACTGAGGAACCCAAGGAGACCTCATTTTTACTTTACTGTATTGCTCATATTTGTTTTGTTTTTAAAAATGAGCACTGTTCGTTTTGTAATATCATATTCTGATTTTAAGACACATTTTTTCATTTTAACATCTCTGAAATTAGCATGCTTGTCACATTCATTTCCAGCATTAAAAAAAAAAAAAAAGATTTAAACATCTCTAAGTGTTTCTTGTAGTCAATGGGGTCTTTGACTTGATGAAATAAAGTAATATTTTACTTAAAAAAAAAAAAAGAGGGTAAGGCAGAGTATCAGATAGTAACAACAGGTCTGGTTGGATCAGGCCTAGAAGACTGCCTCACTGCATCCCTAGTTTTAGAGATGCACACTGAAGTAGGCAGGGGTGAAATGACATATCTGGGATTTGCTTCAGAATACTCCAGCCAAGGAAAGAAACAAAAAGGACAGATGGGACTTCCCTAGTGGTCCTGTGGTTGAGAATCTGCCTTCCAGTGCAGGGAACTCAGGTTTGATCCTTGGTTGGACAACTAAGACTTTGCCTTGTAACTAGAGAAGCCCCCTCACATGTCATAACAAAGAGCCCGTGTGCTGCAACACAGACCCAGTGCAGCCAAAGAAAACGGGGTGGGGGTGGGGATAGATGGAGGGGACGTGGAGAAATCTTGAACTAACTACTCAGTTTGGGTGATGGGGATATTTGGGGTCACTTAATTATTCATGAGAAACGCTGGGCTGGAAGCAGCACAAGCTGGAATCAAGATTGCCGGGAGAATATGCAGATGACACCACCTTTATGGCAGAAAGTGAAGAGGAACTAAAAAGCCTCTTGATGAAAGTGAAAGAGGAGAGGGAAAAAGTTGGCTTAAAGCTCAACATTCAGAAAATGAAGATCATGGCATCTGGTCCCATCACTTCATGGCAAATAGATGGGGAAACAGTGGAAACAGTGTCAGACTTTATTTTTTGGGCTCCAAAATCACTGTAGATGGTGACTGCAGCCATGAAATTAAAAGACACTTACTCCTTGGAAGGAAAGTTATGACCAACCTGGACAGCATATTAAAAAACAGAGATATTACTTTGACAACAAAGGTCCGTCTAGTCAAGGCTATGGTTTTTCCAGTGGTCATGTTTGGATGTGAGAGTTGGACTGTGAAGAAAGCTGAGCACTGAAGGATTGGTGCTTTTGAACTGTGGTGTTGGAGGAGACTCTTGAGAGTCCCTTGGACTGCAAGGAGACCCAACCAGTCCATCCTAAAGGAGATCAGTCCTGAGTGTTCAATGGAAGGACTGATGCTGAGGCTGAAACTCCAATACTTTGGCCACCTCATGAGAAGAGTTGACTCACTGGAAAAGACCCTGATGCTGGGAGGGATTGAGGGCGGAAGGCCAAGGGGACAACAAAGGATGAGATGGCTGGATGGTATCACCAACTTGATGCACATGAGTCTGGGTGAACTCCGGGAGTTGGTGATGGACAGGGAGGCCTGGCGTGCTGCAATTCATGGGGTCGCAGAGTCGGACACGACTGAGAGACTGAACTGACTGAATTATTCTACTTTTATACACACTTGGCAATGTTCATATAAAGAAAGGACAAGACTCCAAAAGCAGATGAGCTTCACAGGGACAAGGCATGTACTCGGAGAGCACCTGGGTGAGATGGATCTGGCAGCCTTAGCTGAGAGCCTGGCTGGTTGAGAGTTCTGGTGAAAGGAGGAAAGGCGGGCAATTTTAGGAAGAAGCAAAGGTGCATCCATGGCCGGTGTGAAACCTTGTCCTTCCTCTGCCCCTCACAGATAAGCTCCCACCAAGTTACCATACGCCCCTTGGCAAAAACCTCACCCCACCCCAGCATCCCAAGGGCCCCAGGAGGAGGCACCTACCCAGGATATGGGGCAGAGGGACTTGTACACACGCCGGTACCATTCGCACACGGAGACATCACCCCCTTTAGCAGTCATTGCCTTCTCACAGCGGTGGAAGTCTATGAAGAAAAGGGATCAGAGTCAGCCCAGACCAAGGGCAGGGACACATTTCTAATCAAAACTCACAGAAATACTTTTTACTTCACAACCAGTTACATGAATCCTCCCAACTCCCAAGTTTCACAAAGAAAGTATATCCTTACAAGTGTAGTAGTGCAAAATGTAGACATTTTGCAATCCATAAAGAACTACTGTCTGGAACTTCCCTGGTGTTAAGAATCCACCTTCCAATCATTACAGGGGACCTGGGTTCGTGCCCTGGTGGAGGAACTAAGATCCCACAGGGCAACGAAGCCTAGCCTGTGCACCACAAAGGAGACCCAGAGTAGCCAAGAAAAAAAGAAAAAAGAACTACTATTCAACTTGGAACTTCCGGGTCAGGAACAACAGGGCAACCTGAGAGGTGCGTGTGGGGATTATGGAAGTCCAGAACCAGGACAAGGGAAGGGGAAGATGGTCTTGATGTTAAGATGCTGGCATCCAGGAGAGGAGAAAGGAGGGGGATACTCTGGTTTTTAATAGTAGGAAATTAATTCAAAGATTATTCCAAGTATTACACTCCTGGGCACACTCCCTAAGAGAGAAAGCATTCACAAAGCCATTAAATTACATCAATTATAGCAGCATCATTCATACGAGCCCCAAACTGGAAACCACACCAGTGTTCATGAATGAAATGTTGGAAAACTGTACACAATAAAAATGAGCAAAATATATGCCACAGCATGGAAGAATCTTCATAACTATTGAATGAAGAAATTCAAGCACAAGACAACACACAGTATTTATAAAGTTCACAAAGAGGCAGACCTGAAAGTGGTGATAAAACCCAAATATGACTGCCCTAGGTCTGTGGGGTTACAGCTCTAGTGGGGAGAGCAGAGTGTTGTTTTCGAGAGACAGCATGCAGACAGGGGAGCTCAGAGGACTAGCAGTATCCAGTTTTCTATCCAGATTATAATCACATGGAGGATTCAATTTAGAGTTATTGCTTTAGCTGTACATTATGGTTTATGTACTTCCTATAAGTATGTTACATTCCATACTGAGAAACAGACATATACACATCTTGTGGGGGAAAATCACTATGGGATCCAAAGTTTGTGACCCTAGGTCAGACCCTTGAATACAGGGGGTGATGGGTGGCATGGGCCCCGTGGAGTAGGATGTTCAGAATGAAAGAGAAGAAGCGATGAGGAGGCAAGAGGTAAGTGACATGAGGTGTGGGATCACGGGAAGGTCAACACTGCCCGCCTCCTCCCTGAGTCCTGCTCACCCAGGTAGTTCTGCCAGCAGTTCCTGGTCTGGTTCTGGTTGGGGAAGCGGCTGTCAAAAGGAGCAGTCTGGTAGTTCTTGATTTTGGTCTTGATGTCTTCTGCCATAGTGTCAGCACTCCTAGAGAGAGAGAGTGGATTCTGGCAGAGGTCCTGGGGGCCTGGCCGCAGGGCTGTCAGCCCACCCAGGCCCGGCGAAGGCCTGACAGAGAAGAATGGGCTGGGTGTGAACAAGCCAATACCCCCTCCCTTTCAACATACAGACAGAGGTGAAGGGCTGGGCAAGAACACATCAGTTATGGAAGTCACAGCAGGACGTGTGGGGGTAGACATCTGCTTGGTAAAAAAACCAGGCCAAAATAACTCTAGTTAATATTCACTGAGTGCTTACTATAGGCAAGGAAGCTTTACTCCTAAAGCTACTCTAAAAGACGGGAACTATTACTATCAGTGCTTCACAGACAAGAGACAGGGTGTTTAAGCAACTTCCCAAGGTCATACAGCACACATGGGCTGGAGGTGCACTCCCATCACTAACATAACCTACACTGCAAAGGTTCTTAATCTCTATGGGTGCCATGAAGTCCTCAGGAGTCTAACGAACCCTTTCTCCGAATATGTTTCAGGGCATTTAAAAATTGCACAGGATCACAAAGAAAAGCAATTACACGTAGCTGAGGATTTATGAACTACCACAATTTCAAAATAATCATGCCTGAATAGGGTTATGCTGTGAAATCTGCAAACACAATGGGATATATGATATGATGACCTGTCATTTTCACTGCTGATAAAGTCACAGATGATGCCAAATACTACCGCTACTGCCTCCATTCCCAAGCGAAGGAAATACTACGTATCAATGAGAAACTGGCAAAAATACAGATGTAAATTTCCCTCCATTCACGTACTAGCATCCCATGAATTCCATCCATTCCGTGGGCCTAGGGATAAAAACCTGTCCCATAATCTTTTATGAAGTGACACACGGTTTTCATTAGGAAATCTGACACCGCCTCTATTCCAGATTATTCGAGGAGTCGTGGTATTACATAGAAGTTAACCAGACCAGTAATAAATTCAAGTGACCCAAGGTAGTGGTAAGGATTTGGGGCACCGGAGTAGTGTCTTTCCGGGAGCAGAGGATGTGGAACATTAGAGGCGGGGACAGACGCGGTCGGAAGAGTTGTTTTGAAAGCCATCTCCACCTGATTTCGGGAGTAAGGATGGACTGGGGATGACGCTGCAGCCCCTCGAACGCGCAAGGGGCAGGGAGTGGAGAGTCACCAGGAAGCCAGGCCAGCCAAGCCTCGGGGGTCAGGGACCGGGGAGAGAAAGCCTGCGGCCTGGTGATTAAGAGCAATGCAGTCCTAATGATTTCAAATCCTGATCGCTAGCTAAACTGCGTAGTATCTAACCCTCAGTTGCCTCCTAAAGAGATAATCACAGGCCCTATCTCATTGAATTGGAGGGAAGCTTAAATGAATCAATATAAATCGCTTTGAAAGTTCTAGGCATCCGAGAAAAACCAAGTAATCGTCAGACTGAAACGACCCCAGGGCTCCGGAAGGTCGGCCACCGCCGGCTGGAAACCTCATTTCATTTTCCAGTAGGGATCCTCAGCCCTCCAAGATGGGGCTCCAGGGTCCCGAGCCCTCAACACTCACCTAAAGACGCCCCTGAAGTCGCTGGAAGCTCAATGTGACCCTCAGCAAAGACGCCAGCACCGGACCGGAAGCGGAAAAAGGCCGGCCGGAAGCGGGACGGAGCAGCGCACAGAGGAGTCTTCCGCACGGCCAGAGCGCCGTCCCTGAAGCAGTTCGGGCCACGCCCATACTTGCGAATTCCAACCTCCTATTGGGCCGAATGCCTGTTCATCCTCATTCTCGGCCCAATCGTAAACTTGCGAGGCACTTTTTAGGTACCTTTCCGAGCTGTTCCAAGCTGTGGACTCTGTTCCAAGATATTGATCCGGCCTCGTCAGCTCTCTTCGTTTAATAGGAGAAAGGGGTTCTGGGTCCTGGAGTTGGCTGGAGAGTGGTCCTGCGGAAAATATTCCAGCAGAAATGCTCTTATTTGTGCAAGAATTATTTATTGAATATTTACCCAGTGCCAGGTGCTTCTATTGGTGGCTCAGAGGTTAAAGCATCTGCCTCCAGTGCGGGAGACCCGGATTCGATCCCTGGGTCGGGAAGATCCCCTGGAGAAGGAAATGGTAACCCACTCCAGTATTCTTGTCTGGAGAATCCCATGGACAGAGAAGCCTGGTAGGCTACAGTCCACGGGGTTGCAGAGTCGGACACGACTGAGCGACTTCATTTCAAGCATAGTTGAACTAAACACAACAATCTCTATGATTATTATGGGGCCAACGGTTAGTTTGAAAGTGAAAGTGGCTCAGTTGTGTCCGACTCTTTGTGACCCCATGGACTTTCCATGGAATTCTCTAGGCCAGACTACTGGAGTGGGTACCCTCCAGGCCTCCCTGTCCATCACCAACACCCGGAGTTCACTCAAACTCACGTCCATCGAGTCGGTGATGCGATCCAGCCATTTCATCCTCTGTCGACCCATTCTCCTCCTGCCCCCAATCCCTCCCAGCAACAGAGTTTTTTCAAGTGAGTCAACTCATCACATGAGGTGGCCAAAGTACTAGAGTTTCAGCTTTAGCATCATTCCTTCCAAAGAACACCCAGGACTGNGGTCAGGAACAACAGGGCAACCTGAGAGGTGCGTGTGGGGATTATGGAAGTCCAGAACCAGGACAAGGGAAGGGGAAGATGGTCTTGATGTTAAGATGCTGGCATCCAGGAGAGGAGAAAGGAGGGGGATACTCTGGTTTTTAATAGTAGGAAATTAATTCAAAGATTATTCCAAGTATTACACTCCTGGGCACACTCCCTAAGAGAGAAAGCATTCACAAAGCCATTAAATTACATCAATTATAGCAGCATCATTCATACGAGCCCCAAACTGGAAACCACACCAGTGTTCATGAATGAAATGTTGGAAAACTGTACACAATAAAAATGAGCAAAATATATGCCACAGCATGGAAGAATCTTCATAACTATTGAATGAAGAAATTCAAGCACAAGACAACACACAGTATTTATAAAGTTCACAAAGAGGCAGACCTGAAAGTGGTGATAAAACCCAAATATGACTGCCCTAGGTCTGTGGGGTTACAGCTCTAGTGGGGAGAGCAGAGTGTTGTTTTCGAGAGACAGCATGCAGACAGGGGAGCTCAGAGGACTAGCAGTATCCAGTTTTCTATCCAGATTATAATCACATGGAGGATTCAATTTAGAGTTATTGCTTTAGCTGTACATTATGGTTTATGTACTTCCTATAAGTATGTTACATTCCATACTGAGAAACAGACATATACACATCTTGTGGGGGAAAATCACTATGGGATCCAAAGTTTGTGACCCTAGGTCAGACCCTTGAATACAGGGGGTGATGGGTGGCATGGGCCCCGTGGAGTAGGATGTTCAGAATGAAAGAGAAGAAGCGATGAGGAGGCAAGAGGTAAGTGACATGAGGTGTGGGATCACGGGAAGGTCAACACTGCCCGCCTCCTCCCTGAGTCCTGCTCACCCAGGTAGTTCTGCCAGCAGTTCCTGGTCTGGTTCTGGTTGGGGAAGCGGCTGTCAAAAGGAGCAGTCTGGTAGTTCTTGATTTTGGTCTTGATGTCTTCTGCCATAGTGTCAGCACTCCTAGAGAGAGAGAGTGGATTCTGGCAGAGGTCCTGGGGGCCTGGCCGCAGGGCTGTCAGCCCACCCAGGCCCGGCGAAGGCCTGACAGAGAAGAATGGGCTGGGTGTGAACAAGCCAATACCCCCTCCCTTTCAACATACAGACAGAGGTGAAGGGCTGGGCAAGAACACATCAGTTATGGAAGTCACAGCAGGACGTGTGGGGGTAGACATCTGCTTGGTAAAAAAACCAGGCCAAAATAACTCTAGTTAATATTCACTGAGTGCTTACTATAGGCAAGGAAGCTTTACTCCTAAAGCTACTCTAAAAGACGGGAACTATTACTATCAGTGCTTCACAGACAAGAGACAGGGTGTTTAAGCAACTTCCCAAGGTCATACAGCACACATGGGCTGGAGGTGCACTCCCATCACTAACATAACCTACACTGCAAAGGTTCTTAATCTCTATGGGTGCCATGAAGTCCTCAGGAGTCTAACGAACCCTTTCTCCGAATATGTTTCAGGGCATTTAAAAATTGCACAGGATCACAAAGAAAAGCAATTACACGTAGCTGAGGATTTATGAACTACCACAATTTCAAAATAATCATGCCTGAATAGGGTTATGCTGTGAAATCTGCAAACATAATGGGATATATGATATGATGACCTGTCATTTTCACTGCTGATAAAGTCACAGATGATGCCGAATACTACCGCTACTGCCTCCATTCCCAAGCGAAGGAAATACTACGTATCAATGAGAAACTGGCAAAAATACAGATGTAAATTTCCCTCCATTCACGTACTAGCATCCCATGAATTCCATCCATTCCGTGGGCCTAGGGATAAAAACCTGTCCCATAATCTTTTATGAAGTGACACACGGTTTTCATTAGGAAATCTGACACCGCCTCTATTCCAGATTATTCGAGGAGTCGTGGTATTACATAGAAGTTAACCAGACCAGTAATAAATTCAAGTGACCCAAGGTAGTGGTAAGGATTTGGGGCACCGGAGTAGTGTCTTTCCGGGAGCAGAGGATGTGGAACATTAGAGGCGGGGACAGACGCGGTCGGAAGAGTTGTTTTGAAAGCCATCTCCACCTGATTTCGGGAGTAAGGATGGACTGGGGATGACGCTGCAGCCCCTCGAACGCGCAAGGGGCAGGGAGTGGAGAGTCACCAGGAAGCCAGGCCAGCCAAGCCTCGGGGGTCAGGGACCGGGGAGATAAAGCCTGCGGCCTGGTGATTAAGAGCAATGCAGTCCTAATGATTTCAAATCCTGATCGCTAGCTAAACTGCGTAGTATCTAACCCTCAGTTGCCTCCTAAAGAGATAATCACAGGCCCTATCTCATTGAATTGGAGGGAAGCTTAAATGAATCAATATAAATCGCTTTGAAAGTTCTAGGCATCCGAGAAAAACCAAGTAATCGTCAGACTGAAACGACCCCAGGGCTCCGGAAGGTCGGCCACCGCCGGCTGGAAACCTCATTTCATTTTCCAGTAGGGATCCTCAGCCCTCCAAGATGGGGCTCCAGGGTCCCGAGCCCTCAACACTCACCTAAAGACGCCCCTGAAGTCGCTGGAAGCTCAATGTGACCCTCAGCAAAGACGCCAGCACCGGACCGGAAGCGGAAAAAGGCCGGCCGGAAGCGGGACGGAGCAGCGCACAGAGGAGTCTTCCGCACGGCCAGAGCGCCGTCCCTGAAGCAGTTCGGGCCACGCCCATACTTGCGAATTCCAACCTCCTATTGGGCCGAATGCCTGTTCATCCTCATTCTCGGCCCAATCGTAAACTTGCGAGGCACTTTTTAGGTACCTTTCCGAGCTGTTCCAAGCTGTGGACTCTGTTCCAAGATATTGATCCGGCCTCGTCAGCTCTCTTCGTTTAATAGGAGAAAGGGGTTCTGGGTCCTGGAGTTGGCTGGAGAGTGGTCCTGCGGAAAATATTCCAGCAGAAATGCTCTTATTTGTGCAAGAATTATTTATTGAATATTTACCCAGTGCCAGGTGCTTCTATTGGTGGCTCAGAGGTTAAAGCATCTGCCTCCAGTGCGGGAGACCCGGATTCGATCCCTGGGTCGGGAAGATCCCCTGGAGAAGGAAATGGTAACCCACTCCAGTATTCTTGTCTGGAGAATCCCATGGACAGAGAAGCCTGGTAGGCTACAGTCCACGGGGTTGCAGAGTCGGACACGACTGAGCGACTTCATTTCAAGCATAGTTGAACTAAACACAACAATCTCTATGATTATTATGGGGCCAACGGTTAGTTTGAAAGTGAAAGTGGCTCAGTTGTGTCCGACTCTTTGTGACCCCATGGACTTTCCATGGAATTCTCTAGGCCAGACTACTGGAGTGGGTACCCTCCAGGCCTCCCTGTCCATCACCAACACCCGGAGTTCACTCAAACTCACGTCCATCGAGTCGGTGATGCGATCCAGCCATTTCATCCTCTGTCGACCCATTCTCCTCCTGCCCCCAATCCCTCCCAGCAACAGAGTTTTTTCAAGTGAGTCAACTCATCACATGAGGTGGCCAAAGTACTAGAGTTTCAGCTTTAGCATCATTCCTTCCAAAGAACACCCAGGACTGATCTTTAGAATGGATTGGTTGGATCTCCTTGCAGTCCAAGGGACTCTCAAGAGTCTTCTCCAACACCACAGTTCAAAAGCATCAATTCTTCAGCGCTCAGCTTTCTTTATAGTCCAACTTTCACATCCATACAAGACTATTGGAAAAACCATAGCCTTGACTAGACGGACCTTTGGTGGCAAAGTAATGTCTCACTTTTTAATATGCTACCTAGGCTGGTCATAACCCTCCTTCCAAGGAGTAAGCATCTTTTAATTTCATGGCTGCAATCACCGTCTGTCATGATTTTGGTGCCCCCCCCCCAAAATAAAGTCTGACACTGTTTCCACTATTTCCCATCTATTTGCCATAAAGTGATGGGACTGGACGCCATGATCTTAGTTTTCTGAATGTTGAGCTTTAAGCCAACTTTTTCACTCTCCTCTTTCACTTTCCTCAAGAGGCTTCTTAGTTCCTCTTCATTTTCTGCCATAAGGATGGTGTCATCTGCATATCTGAGGTTATTGATATTTCTCCCAGCAATCTTGATTTCAGCTTGTGCTTCTTCCAGCCCAGCATTTCTCATGATGTACTCTGCATATAAGTTCAATAAGCAGGGTGACAACATACAGCCTTGACGTACTCCATTCCCTATTTGGAACCAGTCAGTTGTTCCATGTCCAGTTCTAACTGTTGCTGCCTGCCCTGCATATAGGTTTCTCAAGAGTCAGGTCAGGTGGTCTGGCATTCCCATCTCTTTCAGAATTTTCCAGTTTATTGTGATCCACACAGCCAAAGGTTTGGCATAGTCAATAAAGCAGAAATAGATGTTTTTCTGGAACTCTCTTGCTTTTTCAATGATCCAGCAGTTGCTGGCAATTTGATCTCTGGTTCCTCTGCCTTTTCTAAAACCAGCTTGAACATCTGGAAGTTCACGGTTCACGTATTGCTGAAGCTTGACTCGAAGAATTTTTAGCATTACTTTACTAGCATGTGAGATGAGTGCAATTGTGTAGTAGTTTGAGCATTCTTTGGCATTGCTTTTCTTTGGGATTGGAATGAAAACTGACCTTTTCCAGTCCTGTGACCACTGCTGAGTTTTCCAAATTTGCTGGCATATTGAGTGCAGCACCTTCACAGCATCATCTTTCAGGATCTGAAATAGCTCAACTGAAATTCCATCACCTCCACTAGTTTTGTTCGTAGTGATGCTTTCTAAGGCCCATTTGGCCCCAGGTAAATAGCAGGGAGAGAACACAGCTCCACCCATCAAGAGAAAATTGGATAAAAGATTTACTGAGCATGGCCACAACCATCAGAACAAGACTCAGTTTCCTGATCAGTCAGTCTCTCCCATCAGGAAGCTTCCACAAGCCTCTTATCCTCCATCAGAGGGTAGACAGACTGAAAACCACTATCACAGAAAACTGACAAATCTGATCACATGGATCACAGCCTTGTCTAACTCAGTGAAACTATGAGCCATGCTGTGTAGGGCCACCCAAGACAGATGGGTCATGGCGAAGAGTTCTGACAAAATGTGCTCCACTGGAGAAGGGAATGGCAAACCACTTCAGTATTCTTGCCCTGAGAACCCCATGAACAGTATGAAAAGGCAAACAGATAGAACACTGAAATATGAACTTCCTAGGTCAGTAGGTGCCTAATATGTTACTGGAGATTAGTGGAGAAATAACTCCAGAAAGAATGAAGGGATGGAGCCAAAGCAAACCCAGCTGTGGATGTGACTGGTGATAGAAGCAAAGTCCTACGCTGTAAAGAGCAACATTGCCTAGGAACCTGGAATGTTAGGTCCATGAATCAAGGCAAATTGGAAGTGGTCAAACAGGAGATGGCAAGAGTGCACGTCGACATAATAGGAATCAGCGAACTAAAGGACTGGAATGGGTGAATTTAATTCAGATGACCATTATATCTACTACTGTGGGCAGGAATCCCTTAGAAGAAATGGAGTAGCCATAATAGTCAACAAGAGTCTGAAATGCAGTACTTGGATGTAGTCTCAAAAACGACAGAATGATCTCTTGGTTTCCAAGGCAAACCATTCAATATCACGGTAATCCAAGTCTATGCCCCAACAAGTAATGCTGAAGAAGCTGAAGTTGAATGGTTCTATGAAGACCTACAAGACCTTCTAGAACTAATACCCAAAAAAGATGTCCTTTTCATTACAGGGAACTGGAATGCAAAAGTAGGAGGTCAAGAAATACCTGGAGTAACGGGCAAATTTGGCCTAGGAGTACAGAATTAAGCAGGGCAAGGGCTAATACAGTTTTGCCAAGGGAACGCCCTGGTCATAGCAAACACCCTCTTCCAACAACACAAGCGAAGACTCTACACATGGACATCACCAGATGATCAATACCGAAATCAGATAGATTATATTCTTTGCAGCCAAAGATGGAGAAGCTCCATACAGTCAGCAAAAACAAGACCCGGAGCTGACTGTGGCTCAGATTATGAACTCTTTATTGTGAAATTCACACTTAAGTTGCAGAAAGTAGGGAAAACCACTAGACCATTCAGGTATGACCTAAATCAAAACCTTACGATTATACAGTGGAAGTGAGAATTAGATTCAAGGGATTAGATCTGATAGTCAGAATGCCTGAATAACTATGGATGGAGGTTCATGACACTGTACAGGATACAGGGATTAAGATCATCCCCAAGAAAAAGAAATGCAAAAAAAGCAAAATGGCTGTCTGAGGAGGTCTTACAAATAGCTGTGAAAAGAAGAGATGCAAAAAGCAAAGGAACAAAGGAAAGATATACCCATTTGAATGCAGAATTAAAAAGAATAGCAAGGAGAGATAAGAAAGCCTTCCTCAGTGATCAATTCAAAGAAATAGAGGAAAACAATAGAATGGGAAAGACTAAAGATCTCTTCAAGAAAATCAGAGATACCAAGGGAACATTTCATGCAAAGTTGGACACAATAAAGGACAGAAATAGTATGGACCTAACAGAAGCAGAAGATATTAAGAAGAGGTGGCAAGAATACACAGAAGAACTGTACAGAAAAGATCTTCACAACCCAGGTAACCACGATGGTGTGATCACTCACCTAGAGTCAGACATCCTGGAATGCGAAGTCAAGTGAACCTTAGGAAGCATCGCCATGAACAAAGCTAGTGGAGGTGATGGAATTTCAGTTGAGCTATTTCAAATCCTGAAAGATGATGCTGTGACGGTGCTGCACTCAATATGCCAGCAAATTTGAAAAACTCAGCAGTGGTCACAGGACTGGAAAAGGTCAGTTTTCATTCCAATCCCAAACAAAGGCAATGACAAAGAATGCTCAAACTACCACACAATTGCACTCATCTCACACGCTAGTAAAGTAATGCTCAAAGTTCTCCAAGCCAGGCTTCAACAGTACGTGAACTGAGAACTTCCAGATGTTCAAGCTGGTTTTAGAAAAGGCAGAGGAACCAGAGATCAAATTGTCAACATCCGCTGGATCATTGAAAAAGCAAGAGAGTTCCAGAAAAACATCTATTTCTGCTTTATTGACTATGCCAAAGCCTTTGACTGTGTGGATCACAACAAACTGTGGAAAATTCTTCAAGAAATGGAAATACCAGACCACCTGACCTATCTCTTGAGAAATCTGTATGCAGGTCAGGAAGCAACAGTTAGAACTGGACATGGAACAACAGACTCCTTTCCAAATAGGGAAAGGAGTACATCAAGGCTGTATATTGTCATCCTGCTTATTGAACTTAAATGCAGAGTACATCATGAGAAATGCTGGGCTGGAAGAAGCACAAGCTGGAATCAAGACTGCGAGAAATATCAGTAACCTCAGATATGCAGATGACATCACTCTTATGGCAGAAAGTGAAGAGGAACTAAAAAGCCTCTTGATGAAAGTGAAAGAGGAGAGCGAAAAAGTTGGCTTAAAGCTCAACATTCAGAAAACTAAGATCATGGCATCTGATCCCATCACTTCATTGTAAATAGATGGGAAACAGTAGAAACAGTGACAGACTTTATTTTGGGGGCTCCAAAATCACTGCAGATGGTGACTGCAGCTATGAAATTTAAAAGATGCTTGCTCCTTGGAAGAAAAGTTATGACCAACCTAGACAGCATTTTAAAAGCAGAGACATTATCAACAAAGATCTGTCTAGTCGAGGCTATGGTTTTTCCAGTAGTCTTGTATGGATGTGAGAGTTGGACTATAAAAAATCTGAGCGCTGAAGAATTGATGCTTTTGAACTGAGGTGTTGGAGAAGACTCTTGAGAGTCCCTTGGACTGCAAGGAGATCCAACCAGTCCATCCTAAAGGAAATCAGTCCTGAATATTCACTGGAGGGACTGCTGTTGAAGCTGAAACTCCAATATATTGGCCACCTGATTCAAAGAACTGATTCATTTGAAAAGACCTTGATGCTGAGAGAGATTGAAGGCAGGAGGAGAAGGGGAGGACAGAGGATGAGATGGTTGGATGGCATCACCAACTCCATGGACATGAGTTTGAGTAAACTCTGGTAGTTGTTGATGGACAGAGGGGCCTGGTGTGCTGCAGTCCATGGGGTTGCCAAGAGTTGGACATGACTGTGTGACTGAACTGAACTAAATTGCTAGGTGATTGAAAACAAATAATTTTTTTTCTCCCAGGGTCGTTTGTCATGCTATGAGGGTGCCCAGACTCCACCTCCCTGTTCATTACCATCTTTCCTTAAACCTTAGAAGGCACAAATTAACAAAGATTTGAGGGACTGAGAGCTCAGAAACCAAATTCCTGCCTCACAGAGAGGAGGGGTTAAGAGTTAAAGCTTGGGTCCGTGAAGGGTCTGGCAGAAATTGACTCATCTCTGCAAATGACAACTTCTGGTCAAAGGCATGTCCTTGACTACTGTCTCTCACACCCCATAGCTTATCAATCAAGAAATGCTGTTGCCTCTGCCTTAAAAATATATCCAGAATCTTCTGATTGAAGTCACAGGCACCTCCAGCCTGGATTATTGCAGTGGCCCACTCCCTGACCCCTAAGCTTCCATGCTGCCCTCTGCAATCAGGTCACTCAGCCAGAGGGACTCTGTGAACTTCTCAGTTAGCTCACTTCTCTTCCTTGGCCTGGAAACCTCCCCATGTGCCTGGTCTGACTCTTTTAGTCGAAACCCAAGTCCTTACAAATGACCTGCACAGTTTGGCTCCCTTTACACCCTTGTTATTGTTCAGTCTCTAAGTTGTGTCTGACTCTTTGCAACCCCATGGACTGCAGCATGCCAGCCTCCCCTGTCCTTCACTGTCTCCGGGAGTATGCTCAGATTCATGTCCATTGAGTCTGTGATTCTATCTAACCATCTCATCTTTTGCGACCCCATCTTCTTCTCCTTTTGCCTTCAGTCTTTCCCAGCATCAGTCTCCAGTGAGTCGGCTCTTTGCATCAGGTGGCCAAAGTATTGGAGTTTCAGCTTCAGCATCAGTCCTTCCAATGAATATTCAGAGTTGATTTCCTTTAAGATTGACTAGTTTGATCTTCTGCTGTCCAAGGGACTCTTCAAAAGTCTCCTCCAGCACCACAATTTGAAAGAATCAATTCTTTGGCACTCAGCCTTCTTTATGGTCTAACTCTCACATCCATCTGGTGACTCAGATGGTAAAGAGTCTCCCTCCAGTGTGGGAGACCTGGGTTTGATCCCTGGGTCAGGAAGATCCCCTGGAGAAGGGAAGGGCAACCCACTCCAGTATTCTTGCCTGAAGAATCCCGTGGACAGAGGAGCCTAGTGCTACAGTCCACAGGGTCACAAAGAGTCAGACACGCCTGAGCAACTAACACATACACACTCACATCCGTACATGACTACTAGAAAAGCCATATCTTTGACTATACGGACCTTTGTCTGCCAAATCTCTGCTCTCTAATATGGCGTCTAGGTTTGTCATACCTTTCCTTCCAAGGAGAAAGCGTCTTTTAATTTCACGGCTGAACTATCTGCAGTGATTTTGAAGCCTAAGAAAATAAAATCTGTCACTGCTTCCACTTTTCTCCTTCTATTTTCTATGAAGTGATGGGACCAGACCCTTATCTCCTCTTAACTGCTGCTGCAGCCACTCTGGCCTCTTAGCAGTTCCTTAAGCCTGCAAGCTGGCTTCCCCCAAGGGTCTTGCTGTCCCCTTGGCCTGGAATGCTTTTCCTTCAGCTGGCTCCCTCAATCATGTCCTGCAGGTCTTTGTTAAAATGTCACCTTATCAGTGAGTTCCTCTCAGTCCAAATATTTAAAATTGCTATCTTGTTAGTTTCTTCCCTACTTTATTTCTCCAAAGCACTTATCTTCTAACATACTATATCCTTCCTTTTATTGTTTATCTCTCTCTCTCTTTTTGTTTCCCTCAATATGATAGAAGCATCATTAAGGAGCAATTTTTGTCTCTTACTCACCACTGTATCTCTACGACTTAATTTCTGGTACATAGTATTACTCTATAAATACTTGTGGAATGAGTGAATTTTTGTGTGTGACTAAAGTGGGCTTCTGGGGACTGGAAGAGGAAGCCATGAAAGACTGTGGCTCGATCTTAAAAAAAAGAGAACTGTTAATTGCCTCTCCCCTCTGTCTGGCCTCCAAAGCTTCTCATGTGCGTGCAGAGTGCAGTGTCATGTCAAAGCCTAACTGGGTTGGCGGCTTCTTATGCTCTGTGTTCATCAACGCTGTAATTTTTTGTGGAGCTGCCTGTTTATGTGCCTGCATTACCCCTTCGATGAGATCTACCTGAAGCCCAAATCCCTTCCCTGCTTAAACTCCCTGGCTGCCCTGTGCCCTCAGGACATAGTCCAGGCCCCTTACCTCCGGAGACAGAGGCACTTCCTCTTGGAGCTTTGTGAACTGGTCCCCTCTCCAGCTACGTTGATATTTTAATTCATGGAGCGGTGCTGTGAGATCTACCTCCAGGCCTTTGATTTCTTCTGACTGGAATATTCTTTGTCTACCTGACTTCTTTTTTCCCTACCTGACTTCTTAAATCAGCTATTTTTCTCCTCCAGTAAGTTTTCCCTGACCAACCCCCACTTCCCCCCTCAAGCTAGGGCAGGTCCCTCTTTGGGGGCCACCTCTACCCCTGCAGAGTTCTCCCTCCCATCCCATTCCTGCCCACTCTGGGCTGTTCCTGTCTGGTTGGGGGTGGGGGGTCTGTCTCCTCATGGACTGTGAACTTCCTATGGGCAAGTCCAGAGTTGTCTCGTCACTGCTAAGTCCCCAGCATGGCCCACAGGAGGACCACTTAATAGGCTCTGTTTCAGCTCAGTAGTTCCCCAATCCGGGTAGGCTCTCCTTGGAGTATGAGTTCTGTGTCCCGTGGGTTGGAGTAGACGCTTTTAGGGGACAAGCACTAGGTCTAATTCCTTGATGGTCTCTAGCACAGGGAAGGCACACAGTAGGCCCTTTTTTGGAATATAAGCCTCCTCTTCAAGAGGGGGGAACAGCAAGTAAACTGGAAAGTTAGTGATAGGGTCTGATTCCTGTGCAGGTCCCAGCACAAGGCAGGCGCAGTGGGGGCTGAGTTTCATTACACAGCGAGCACACAGTAGTTCCCCTTAGGGTCTTGGGTCTCTTTTGGTCATCGTGTTTTCTGGGATCACGCGGGGTTTGTTGGGGGCGGGGGGCTGGGATGTAGATGTGGTGGTGCGCACAGGCTCCAAAGCAGAAGTAGTCTGTATCAGTGGGAAGGATGCAAGCAGCACAACGACGCTTGATCGGGTATTTTTATTGGGTCGTTGCTTCTAGCCCGCCTCCCACAAGGTCGGGATAGACTAGACCCGGCACGCGGCCCCCGAAGCGGTACGTGTACTTGCGCCCCCCGCTCTTGCGCACGATGTCGCGGCGGTAGTAGTAGCGCAGACCTCGGCTCAGCTTCTCGTAATTCATGCCTGGCTTCCTCTTGCGCTCGCCCCACAGCCGCGCCACCTAGGGAGGAGCACAGGCTTGGTCCGAAAGGGCCGGAGAGGGTTGGGGAGAGCGGGGCTAGACGGTGGCTAGGTGGGGCGGGGGCGGGGTTCCGGTCTGTCTGCAGAGGGGTTAGGCGAGGCGCAGCAGGCAGGCCACGGAGGCGAGGCTGGGGGCGGGGCCTAGCACTAGGCAACGTGCTGGTAGGCTAAGTGCTGGGAGACCTGGGCGGAACTTGGCGGGTCTGAGAAACTGCTTTACCTCTTTGGGATCGCACAATTGGAACTCTCGGCTATTGCCGGTCCAGCGGATGCAGCTTCTACGCGCTCCATCGTGGAGCAGTTCCAGGAGGAACTGCCACAGCTGAATGGGACCTGTGGGGTGGGGCAAGTGTACACTCAGGTTTTCTGGCCCCAGATGATGTCGCTTCGATGACCCAGGAATCCGGATCTGCTCTTCCTCGGAGAGCAGCAAATCCGGATTCCTCCATCTAAGGGGCCTAAGAATCGGCCTGGGGACCCAGGAGTCCGGAACCCTCATGTCGGAGATTTAGGATTTTGGCTGCCCCATCTCGGGGATCCAGGGATTCAGATCTTCATCTCTTTATTCTCACCCAGGAGCCTAGGTCCTCGTCCCTTGCTCCCTAGAAACACTAGAAACTACTTGTGTCTTACTCCTCTCCTCCCTAGGTACCCTGCAGTGAGGCCCCCTCCCCCTCCACTCTGGAGCCCCGCCAATTTTCTGGGTCCCGCCCCCTTAGCGCCTTATTAGACTCCCGCTTCGCTCCCATCGGACAAAGTCTCGCGGACCTCACCTCTGTGGTTAGTTTTGGGGTAACGAGCCAAGGTTGCGCGGTCCGACTGCTGGGTGGGTTCCGAGGAAGTGGTGAGATCTGAGCTCTGGTACTCCTTGGAAGAGGTGGTGCAATCCGTATGCAGCCCCGAGTCCCAGGAGGTGGTACAATCCGAGGCCGCAGGCCCGGCCCAAGGAAGGGTCGGGTCGGTGCGGGGCTCCCAGCCGAGGCTCCTGCCCCAGCAGGTGGCGCCGTCGGGGCCGATAGAATAGTCCCAGCTGGTGGAGCTGGAGGCCACTTGGGCGCGCGACCACGAGTTGGTACTTCCCGCGGAGGTGGTGTAATTCTGGCTGGCAGCCCCTTCGGAGCGGGTCCAGGGGGCGGGACCCAGGCCCTGGGAAACACCGCTGCAAGAGACGGTGCCGGAGCACGGCAGGTCTGTCCAGTCTCCCGGCCACGGAAGAGCTTGAGGGGCGGGCTCTGCGACGACAAATAGACCCCAAGTGAGAGGAGCCCAGGTGACCTGCTCCCCGCTCCCCTCTGGGGTTCTGGGAGGCGAAGCTCTCAGCCCTGGCGTCTGGGACTCCAGGCTCCAGGATCTAGGTCATACCACTTTAAGGACACAGTGTCCCTGGTCCTAACCCCCTTCCCCTTCATAGATCGTGGAATCTAAACCTTTAGTCACAGTGGAGGGCCCCAGTCCCCTCCTCCTCTCCTCCCCACCGCGCTTCTCCGTACACACTCACCCGCCCCCCATGGAGCTTCTGGGTATGGAGTAGAACTCCAGTCTGGCTGTGGGAGCCCTGCAAGGAATAAGGATGTAGCTGATTTAGGGAAAGGTGTGCACAGTGTCTGGAGATTTCCCTCAGACCCAGTGGACTTTGTCAGGGACTGAGAGTTCTCAACCCCAGCTCCTACTCACTTAGACCTAGGACTCAGGACACTGGCCCCCTCCTCCTTCAACCTCTGCGGTTCAAGCCCACACCCCTCTCAGGGTTCTACCGCAGGACAAGCATGCCCCCTTCCTCAGACCTAGGTGCCCAGCTTCACCTTCTTCCCCAGCACCCAGATGTCCCAGCCCACAGCCACCTTTCCAGCATGTGTCCTCTGTCAGCGTGTCCCCTTGGAGTGCCAGTTCAGGGATATAGAAGTTGAGTTCAGCTCCTGCAGGCAGTGAGGTTAGACAGAGCCCCATCAAGTTCAGCGAAGGCCCCCACCTGCACACCCGCCCCACACACATTGTCACACCCCTGGGACCTACCCAGCCCTGACATCCTGTGCCCCAGAGGCACTTCCTGTGGTGATACTTCATCCCAGTTCCACAAGTCCATGGATGTCCGTTGTGAACGTACTGGGTCGGAAAAAAAGGGGCCAGGGGGTGAGCTGGTGACACCTAGGGACCCTGGAGTCTGAGCCCCATCCCTTGCTTCCCTCACAAGGAGGAGTCCAGGCCTCTGCTCCCTTCTTCCCCAGGGCCCTGAGATCTTGGCCTCCAGTGTCCCTTCCTCTCAGACCCGGGAGTGAGGGCCCCCAGACACCCAGACCCAGGAAACCAGGCCCCCAGACACCCGGTCTTCCAGCCCCCAGTTCATGGCTCACCTCTGGCAGGTCCTTCTGCCCCCGGCCGGGGGTCTCAGCCCCATTTCATACCATCACCCCTCCCCTGGGGGCCTGAGCCGGGGGAGCGGATTTTCCAAGACGTCAGAGCTGGGGGTCGCAGTAGGGGTCGAGTTGCAGGGGCCGAGGCGTGGCCAAGCCATGTCACCCCCGCCCCGCTCCCCTCTGGCCCCGGGAATGACCGCTGGCCTCAGAGGGAGCTTTGGGAGGCAGCTTTGGTTGTCCTGCTGCATGGCTGGCCTGGACTTAAACGGGAGCTTGGGAGCTTGAGACCAGGGTGCAAGGGGTGTTTCCGGGGTGACAAGAGCCGAGCGGGGGGTGGGGGGGGATTGGGG
>SJYX01021169.1:127025-166371 GCA_006410675.1 Oreotragus oreotragus | reverse complement strand
TCCTGCGACATGGGAGGTGGTGGGGGAAGCGGGCCAGGGGTCAGCTGGGCTGTGCCAGGCTTATCTTCAACAGGAAGGGGGATTTCCGGCCAGACCCCCGGTCGACAGACGTCACAATTGGCAGGGGCCCTGTGGGGGATAGGTGGGGGTAGATCGACCTGGGATCCTCCACCAGGCCCAGTTCTCCCCTTCCTAGGGCTTTGAGGAGGACATTCTGGATGCTTCCAAGGACAGTAACAACGTAAACAATAACAACAGTGATAGTAATAGCTGACATTTACTGGGGGCTCATTGCATACCACCAAACTGTGGGCCTTTGTCTAATCCCCTTAAGAAGTAAGTATTAATCTTATCCTGATTTTATGAAAGGAGAAATTGAGGAGGATTACTCCTACTTTTCTTCATCTCCAGAATCTGTGCCCTTCCATGCTATATTAGTTCAGGACAAATGGGGAAAATCTGAGTAGGAACTGAATATGAGATATAGAATGGACCATTTTCTTCGATGTGATAATGCTATTATAATATGAAATGCTATTTCACAGAAATGCAGCTATTTACAATCAACAAAGGCCCACAGCTATTTAGGGGTGAAGTGTTATGGCTGTAACTTTCCCAATGATTCAGCAAAACAAAACCAAACCATGTATACTTGCAACATATACATACACACATGCAATATTTGGAACATACGATTAGAAAATTGTTGTTTAAGTTCAAATTTAGCTAAGTGTCTTGTATTTTTATTTTCTAAATCTGGCAACCCTACACCTTGGTTGCTTGACTTCAGAACCTATGTTGTTTCTATCCTGCAAATATTGATAAGTAGATACGTATCATTAAAAATAACCCCTTTAGGACACACAGACTTAGAAAACGAACTTATGGTTGCTGGGCGGGGGGATAGTTAGGGACTTTAGGAAGGCCGTGTACACACTGCTGTATTTAAAATGGACAACCAACAGTGACCTATTGTATGGCACATGGAACTCTGCTCAGTGTTATGTGCCAACCTGGATGGGAGGGGGGGTTGGGGGAAAATGAATATATGTATATGTATGGCCGAGTCCCTTTGCTGTTCACCTGAAACTACAAATTGCTTATCGACTATACTCCAATACAAACATTTTGTGTTAAAATGAAAAATAACCCCTTTAATATGGACCATTCTCAATATTCACCCGGTTTGATCATTAACCACTTGCCATTCTGAGGGGTGTGGGCACTGCCTTTCTGTGTTTCACAAGGGAAACTGGGCTTCAAGAGGAAGACCTACTCACTAGGTCACAGTGGGTGGCTGGTGCTGGCATTGGACCCAGTGTTGGTTGAACCACAGAGCCCTCAGGAGTCATTGGTCCCTCTCATCTAACCCAGGGGTCTGAAAGGAATCTCGTTATCTGCTGTGCCCCACCAGGCCTGGGACCTCCTCTCCCTGAAGCCAGTCTCTCTTCATGTCTTCCTGCCCTGGGCTGGTGTCCTCTGCTGTACCAGGCCTGACTCTTGGTTGTGGGATCTTAGTTCCCTGACCAGGGATTGAACCCTTGCCCTTGACAGTTAAAAGTGTGGAATCCTAACCACTGGACCACCAGGGAAGTCCCCCAAGTCTCTTCTGGTGTCTTGGTCCCTCTCCATCTGTAAGTGTTCCTATCTCTCTCCCTACCTCCTTATCTGTTTCCATCTCTTTCCCTCTCTGGACTTTTACCCCATCTCCCTTTCCTGTTGTACTGCCTCTGACCCACCACTCTCTTCTTCCTTTTTTTCTCCCTCCCACCCCTGTCTCTGCTCACTACATTCCCTTCATCTCTGTCCGTCTCTCACCCCCATTGATCTTCTCTCCTTGGGACTTAAATGCATGTTTAAAACTGTCCTTTCTGGAATCATTCACATCTCCTCCCTTGCTTGCAGTGAATAAAAGGTGTTTAGAAGGGAAGGGCTAGTGATGTGGGGATGGGGTTTGAGGGTTTTGGAGCTGGGTGGTCCAGCCAGGTGGCTGAAGGGCACTTCCTGTCATTGAAAGGAGGCCCTTCACCCCTCTCACCAGACTGGAAAATGTGACGTCAGAGTGGGCAGTAAGGGAGGAAGACCGGAACAGAGGAAATCTGACACCTCTCCTGGGTGACTGGCTTCCAGAGAAAACTTGGTATTGTTTCTCCCCTCCCAGTCTGGGGTTGATGGCTATGCCCCTGGGAGACCCTTGTCCCCTCCGCATGCCATCTCCCTCCTTTGGCTGGTCACTGTTCCAACCTCCTTCCTGAACCCCTGTTTTCTCTGAAGTGCAAATCTGTGATGCCAGGCCCCGGCTTGAGCTTTGTCTCAGCTTCTCACGGCTGGCTGCTGCCTTCAGGGTAAAGTCTACGCTTTCAGTCTGGCATTCAAGGTCCTGCATGCACACTTACTTCTGATAGGCAGAGACAAGCTTGGAGCTGGGAAACAGGAGCTGGGGAGAGACTTATAGATGGAAAGAGAGGAGAGACTCAGAGACATTTAGAAAGAGACAAGAAGCAGAGGGGGACTCAAGAGAAACAGAAGGAGGCATAAACATTCAAAGAGACAGCAGAATTTGACTAGGTTTTGGCAGAGTGAAGAAACCAGAAAAGTCTCAGAGACCTAAAGGGTAAGAACGGCAGAGATAAGGAGAGAGAGTGATATTAACAGGAAGAGAATGAAATAGTTTCAGAAATGGTCAGTGCCTTCAGGAAGCCTTCCTGGACTCCTAGGGATGGTTCCCTATCCCAACCCTGATAACTCTGGGCTGTCATGGTCTGGCAATGGCACTATCTCTGCCACTGAACCATTAGCTAGGAACACTGTTACCACTGTATCCAGACACTGTCCAGGTGCTTGATGAAAGTGGATGAATGAATGAAAGCCTGAAAAGCTCTGAGCTCCAGAAGGGCAGGGCCCAGAAGACCCACTACCTTGGTGCTGAGAACACAGGGTGGAATCAGACCACTGGTGTGAGCCTCCACTTGGCTTTGACCTTGCGCTAAGACTCTACTTCCTCCTCTGCGGAATGGGCTGCACTCAGTGTACACTTAAAGAGGTTTCAAGATCTAACGGGCAGGTAGCAGCATTGAAAACTCCCATCTGCATGTTTATGTAAACTTTCAAGGCTCCCCACTGTCTCCAGAGTGGAGGATGCTAAGCCTGGCTCTCCAAAGAGTGCTTCCAAACCTAGCCAAGGATGGAAATGAACGTAAATTTATTGAAACTGGTGTTGGGGAGGATGGGTGGGTAGACAGTTGAGGGTTTTCCAAAGAACTGTGGGGAGGAACCAGCGCCCGGCCGGATGGGAGCGGGTGCCTGGCCACAGACCCTATCTCAGGCCCAATTTCTTCTTCTCCTTCTGCTTCTTGCGCACCACGTCCAGGTTTCGGTCCTTCCACATGCTCTTGCGCAGCTTGATGGGGCGTGAGCCCACATACTTCCCTGTGGGAAGAGAGGGTTCAAGGTCAGGCTCAGACCAGATGCCTGCCATGCCCACTGACCCTAGGGAGACCGCACTCACCATTCATCTCACGCATGGCGCGCACATAGTCGCTGGGGTCCTTAAAGCTGACGAAGCCATAACCCTTGGTCTTGCCTGTGCGCTTGTCACGGATCACCTTAGCCTTAAGGAAGGATGGGAAGCGGCTGAAGGCTCGGGCCAAGATGTCATCGTTCACCTCGTTGCCCAGGTCCCCACAGAAGATCCGGAAGTCATCTGGGGTTGGGAGAGGGAAGATCAGAGGATACACGTGTGGCCCAGTGTCTGTCTTACTGAAATGATCCCACCTTCTCTGGGAGCATACCCAAGCCCTCTTCCCTCTGTATCCCAGCAGTCTCGACCTGAGGTCCTCTTAGTTATAACAGCCAACACTTGGATAGTATTTACCCTGTGCTAGACTCTCTGCATGGAGAAGGCAACGGCAACCCACTCCAGTACTCTTGTCTGGAAAATCTCATGGACAGAGGAGCCTGGTAGGCTGCAGTCCATGGGGTCTCAAAGAGTCGGACACGACTGAGCGACTTCACTTTCACTTTTCACTTTCATGCACTGGAGAAGGAAATGGCAACCCACTCCAGAGTTCTTGCCTGGAGAATCCCAGGGATGGCGGAGCCTGGCGGGCTGCTGTCTATGGGGTCGCACAGAGTCGGACACGACTGAAGTGACTTAGCAGCAGCAGCAAACTCTCTGCAATAGCACCCCACTCCAGTACTCTTGCCTGGAAAATCCCATGGGTGGAGGAGCCTGGTAGGCTGTAGTCCCTGGGGTTGCTGAGCGACTTCACTTTCACTTTTCACTTTCATGCACTGGAGAAGGAAATGGTAACCCACTCCAGTATTCTTGCCTGGAGAATCCCAGGGACGGGGGAGCCTGGTGGGCTGCCGTCAATGGGGTCGCACAGAGTTGGACACGACTGAAGTGACTTAGCAGCAGACTCTCTGCAAAGCATCCGTAAAGTTTTCACATATCTGGCATTCCCAACAGCCCTTTACACCAAAGCACAGAGAGGTCAAGTCACCTGGCCAAAGTTAATCAGCAAGCAGCAGAGCTAGGCCAAGAATTCAGGCAGCTAGCTCCAGAGCCTTCACCTTCACCTAATGGCACTGCCCTGCCCCACTCCAGGGCCACCTCACCCACTCCGGCGATGAAGCCCCTACCGTTGTCATCACAGCCCTCGCCTGTCCTTTGAGCCCCCAGCATCCTTTGGTCTCCTGAACACCTCTCAATGGACACTCCCTGGGCCCCTGACACCCACTGGTTCCCATAACGGCACCCCAGGACCACAGACTTCATCATTCCTCAGCTCTGTCTTCTCTGCAAAGCCCACTCTGATCCCCTTTGAGTCCCTGAAACCTGAACACACCGCCTCATTCTTCTCCAAGGTCAACTTCAGCTGCCATTTTTGGATATACCTCCTGGGCTGAGCCTGGTCTTGACCAAATGTGCTCAAGCTCAAAGAATCCCTTCCCCCACAAACATACACTATTACTATCTCTTTGCTGGAAAACAAGGCTTGAAAGGCAGAGTGACGTGTCCAAGGTCACAGAATTAGGGTCTACCGCCTAGCCACCTCTGGGCCAGTGCTGTATGGCTCTGGCCTGGGGTGGGCAGATGGTCCCAGGAAAAGACGCAGACGTAAAGGAGCTGGGTAGGATTAGGCTCCTTTCCTTGGCTACCACTGTGGTTGCCTCATAGCTTTGGTGGTGACTGAGGGCACTCTTGAACAAGTTAGTCACCCCAGGCAGAAGTAATCTGACAAACTTAAGAGGGTAGGACCGTCCGTAAACCAACTGATTTGAACACTTCAAAAAACTATTATACCTGAGACAAAGCAGCGGGAGGGAGACAATTCTCTTTAAAAGATAATCTAGTGACACAAAACTGCATGTCTCCTGGTTTAGGGGAAAAACAGCTATAAGGAAAGTTTGGAGACAACTGGGAAAATAATAATATAAACAGAATATGAGATAACAGAGTTACTGTTAATTTTCTTAGATGTATTAACCATGTAATGATAAGAAAGAAAATATTACTTTTCTTAGGAGATGAATATTAAGGTATTTAGGAGTGAAGTGATAACCTCATTTATAATTTACTTCACACAATTGAGCAAAAACCAAAAAAAGATACATGGAGGGTTACAGTGAAGATAGCAAAATGTTAATTGCTGAATCTAGGTGGCTGATATATCGTTAGCTGTGCAAAATTTAAAATTTTGTGAGAAATTTTGATTATATTCTTTGCAGTCAAAGATGGAAAAGCTCTATACAGTCAACAAAAACAAGACCAGGAGATGACTGTGGCTCAGATCATGAACTCCTTATTACCAAATTCAGACTTAAATTGAAGAAAGTAGGGAAAACCACTAGACCATTCAGGTATGATCTAAATCAAATCCCTTATGATTATACAGTGGAAGTGAGAAATAGATTTAAGGGCCTATCTGATAGATAGAGTGCCTGATGAACTGTGGAATGAAGTTCGTGACACTGTACAGGAGACAGGGATCAAGACCATCCCCATGGAAAAGAAATGCAAAAAAGCAAAATGGCTGTCTGGGGAGGCCTTACAAATAGCTGTGAAAAGAAGAGAAGCGAAAAGCAAAGGAGAATAGGAAAGATATAAGCATCTGAATGCAGAGTTCCAAAGAATAGCAAGAAGAGATAAGAAAGCCTTCTTCAGCAATCAATGCACAGAAAGTTAGGGGGAAAAAAGAATGGTCTTTCTCCTTTAACAAGCCAGGCATCTCATGAATGAAATGGGCCAGAGGTCCTACGCACCAATCCCCTTTACCCAGTTCTGTTCAGTGGCTGGGTGAGGGCCTGCCCCCTGAGCCATAGTCTGGCTCTCCAGGAGGTGGGCTAACAACAGTGCTGCCCTACAGTGAGGTGTGGGGCTACCCGGCTAACCTTCCTTGGCTGAGCAGCACAGACCCTGCACTCGAGCCCACCCACCTGCATCCCACTCTAGCAGGCTGGGGTCCTCCCAGCTGCTCCCAGCTGCTGTGCGAATGCAGCGCTTCAGTTTCTCTGGTTTCCCTTTCTTCTTGTCCTCACTCAGAGGTTCCGGCACCTACAGAGGAAAGGAAGGGTGCAAAGGGCTAGATCTGAGTCTCTTGGGCCCATCTGCCCTCTTGAGGCTCTTCCATTTGGTCCCCCTAGTTCTCCTGTCTCCATAGTTAAAGCACAGAATATGCTTCTGGGTGTCAGGTGTATGCGTGTGTCTGCCTCCCTCTTCCCCATGTTATCCCAAACCTTCCAATTTCCTGGGTCCCTCCTACCTCCATGGACAGAAGATGACCCGTGTTTCTGCGTGGGGAAGCCCATGGGCTGCTGTCTGCCCATCCATCCCTTTCTGTCCCCCACTACTCTGCTCCCTGCTTACCTCAAGAGCCATGAGGCCAGGGGGTGGCTCAGGCCGAGGTGGCCGGGGTCTCGGACGCAGGGACAGGAGCTCAGGAATGCGCAGTGGGGGCAGTAGGCCTCGCACAACTTCCAGCGGGAGGGGCAGGGGTTCAGGCTCAGGCAGAGGCATGGCCAGGGCCAGTGGCAGGCTGGGCCCAATGACTGCAGGGCCAGCTGGGGCGCCCCCGGCTCCCACCGCCACCGCTGCGCCAGCCTCCTCCAGCCCAGCCGCTGCTGCCACCACAGCCTCTTCCTTCTCTTTCAGGCCCAACCCCAGGCCTAGGCCCAGCTCTCGGGGTGTTGCTGGCTCTTCCTGCAGGCAAAAGGAGGGCATGAGGGGGGCCCGATCACAGGCTCAGACCTCCCTCTCATCCTTGTCCTGTACAACAGAGCAAGGGCACCGGGCCCAGAGAGCAGGCAAGAGACACTAGGACGGCGAACAGTGTCTCTGTTCCTGTCAGACCAACACAGGTATAGAGAAACGGACAGAGAGACAGACAAACACAGGGACCAAAAAATAAATAAATAAAGACAGAAAAAGAGAGGGACAATCAAAGGAAAAATAGAGATACACAAAGAGAAATGCACCTATAGTTTGTGTTTTCTCTCTGAACTTCCCTCAAAAAAGAAGCAAAAAATAGAATGATATGGCCACAGGAAGAAACAGGGAAAGACAGAGGCAGAGACACGTAAAGCTGGGGAAAGGCAGACTTGGTGGACACAGCTCATCAGGCCAGGATGAGAGTCTCTGTCCACCGCACCTGACCCTCAGTTCCCTGACCAACTCACCAGAGGAGGCCTCAGAGCAGCCATGGAGCCCAAGGGCGGTCCGGGGGCCCGAGCCATTGGTGGCAGCATCATAGGTGGTCCAGGGGGCCCAGGCAGTGGGGGGCCCACGAGGGCCTGGTGAGGGGGCCGCAGGGCCATAGGGCGGGGCCCAGCTGCTGCAGAGGCAAGAGCACAATCTGTCAGGGTGTTAGTGGGGAAGCTGGAGGACTTGGGGAGGAGTTATGTGGCAGGGATGATGACCTTGGCCCCCTCACCTGCTCTCTGCAGCACGTGAGGGACGAAGGCTGGACGCAGAATAGTGGCACTCTGGGGGGCCACAGCTGTGGGAGAGATGAGGGTGTGTGTCAAGGGGGACTGGGGCACTCAGGGCAAGGTATGTGCCTGTGGGTGCTCTGAGCACCCAAGAAATTCTGCCAAAGAGCCTGGGGAACCCTCTGGGAGATGCGGAGTCCTTTTCATTTGTTCATTCAGTGAAACACTTACCCCTGATGATCTCCTCTAGGCCCGGCCCTGTCCTGGGCAATGCTAGGGGCACACCTAAAGACCACAGGCCCTAGGGGAGCTCTTGGTCCAGAGCAGGAAAGAACATACTCATCATCAGAGTGACAGCCAGAGTGATCAGGGCTGGGATGGGGGAAGCCCAGGCAGGGAGACTGAGGCTGGCAGTAGGGAACTCAGAAGAGGGACATCAGGGGGACTAGAGAAGGCTTCTGGCAGAAAGGGACCTGTGAGCTGAGACCCAAAGGATATGAAGAGCTGGTAATGCAAAGGCTAAGTTTGGAAATATTACTGGCAAGGAGAATGCTCATAAACAAAATCTTTCCCTCTTTAGTTTAGCCTAATTCCAATAGGGGAAGTCAGGAGCTGGAGAGCATCATAAGAGGATGGTCAAGCGGTCAGTAGGCATCCAAGCATAGTCTTGGTGGCTGAAAGACTGTTTCAGTGGTTGTTCTCCAGAGGGTACTAGGGTGCCACAGCAGGGCTGGAAGCTGGGCAGGGTGACTAGGTCAGATTTGCACTTTCATCAAAACCATACTAAAGTATAACGCTTTAACCTCTGAGCCACCAGGGAACCATAGGAGATACTAAACCTCAGATATCAGGTAAAAGAGTCTATCAGGATTTAAGTGACATAATTAACAAGTTTGATCTAATGAGATGACACCAGAACATTACAGAACACATATCCTTTTCCTACAGGTAAGGAAGTTAATGTCACAAAAATTGACTGTGTGTATAAAAGTCATCTCAACAACATAAAGTAAGAGTGTCCTGTGGAGACAATATAGTTTAGTTAGCTAGATTTTGGTTTAGTTGATAGGTTTGGAAGGTTAAAAGTTGGGTGACAATGAGCAGGAGAGGGAAGGGACCTCAACAAGAGCCTTGCTGGCAAATCCCAGCAATGTTTGGGGCTCCAGGGAAGGAAACTGGGACCTCTTTCCGCAAGGGGCTGGCTAATGTAAGGTCTTGACTGTCAGGTGAGGACCACAGGTGCTTGTTTGATGGTCTAGTTTGTTCATCCCATCAACAGAGACATGTAATGCTTACAAGATGGCAGGCACCCTCACAGACATTATATTTTAGAGGAAGCAAAAGATGATAATCATAATAAACAAGTAAGTTGTATAACTTGTTATAAGGCTATATAGCTTTATAGCACATGAAGTGCTATGAAGAAACAGCAAAGAATATGGATTAGGAGTCACAATAAAGGGGCTGGTTTGCAATGACCCAGTAACTAAGGCCAAATCAATGAAGCACAAGATTAGGTTTATGCTTTAGAAAGACAATGATATCTTGGGGATGAAATGGAGAGGGTGTAGTCAAAACAAGAGTGCTTGGTGAAATGTGGGATTCTCTGGCCTCAGACCTACCTGCTCGCCGCAGGAACATGGCTTCTCGAGCCTCTGGACTGTCCAGGTGACTCCGATCACCAGGGCCAAAGCCAACTGTTGGGAGGGGAGTGATGAGGATGCGGGGGAGGGGAGGAGAGTCCCATGCTTCCCTTTTTACCACCCTGCTTCCCTCATCCCACCACTCCTTACTTACCTGGACCCACAAAAGGTGGGCCACCCACCATGGGAGGAACCACTGTGGCTGCAGCGGCTGCTCGGGCCTCCAGAGTCTGTTGGACCTGTTGGATGGGGGTTGGGGTGAGGGGTCTGACTCAGTGCCCCCAAGCTGCCTGGCAGGCTTGCCCGGGAACCAAGGGTTTTGTTCTTTGCACTTTGTGGCTATCTCTCAAACTTCAGGTCTCAGCTAAAACATCACTTTTCAGAATGGCTTCTGGGATCACACTAGCTCAAGATGTCCTTAGTCCCTCCGTGGTGCAACTCCTTTCATCATCCTGCTTCATCTTCCCCAAAGCACTCAGCACTACCTGAAATTATGTCCAGCTTGTCCTCCTCATCTCCCATGCCACCACCCTGCTCCAAGCCACCATTATCTCTTGCCTAGAGTATGATGGTAGCCTCTTCCCCAGACTGCTTGATTCTGCCCTGGGCCCCTACAATCTGTCTTCTAAACACAGCCAAAGTGACCATGGTGACATCTAAGTTGGACCATATCACCCTACTGCTCAAAATCCTTCAACTGCTTCTCATCCCAAAGTAAAAACCAAGGTCCTTATGGTGATCCACAAGATCCTACTAGATCTGCCTCTCTGTCCATATCTCCTCCTATCCTCTCCCTTGCTCACTCCATTCCAGCCACCCTGTTGTCCCTGCTGGTCCTTGAACACATCAGGTATGCACCTACCTCAAGGCCTTTGCAGATCAACAGTTGTCTGGGAATACTCTTTTCCCAGATATCTGCATAGTTCCCTCCATCATGCTCTTTATATCTTTGCTTAGATATCACCTCCTCAGAAAGGTCTTCCCTGACCATGCTGATAAAATTCTGCCTTTCTTAATCTACTTTAATCTGTCTCTCCACAGTAAAATAGAGACTCCAAAAAGGTAGTGAATGTTTCTGTTTCATTCTCTGCTATATGTCTAGGGCCTAGATCAGCACCTGGCACAGAAGAGGCACCTGAAAATTATTTGTTGAGAGAATGAACAAGTTACTTGTTCACTTTTTGGTAATCTCTTTATCCACTAGTCACATATAGTTAAATATGGAGAACGTGAATGTGATTAATGAGACTGAGGAACTATGTAACTCTAATATGAATTTTAAATAAACACAGGACATTTCCATCATTGCAGAAAGTTCTACTGGCCACCATGATCTAGAATAAAAGCATGCAAAGGGCAGAATTACTGTCTCAGTCGTTACTGAGTCCTCAGTGTCTGACACCTAAAATATTTGTCATGCTAATTAATCAACAAGCCAGCATGTCAAAAGCTCTCTGTATACAAACGAGTGTCTGAGGCATTGTGCTCTCTTCTATGCCTTATTTCAGCCGTACCTGCTGGTATGTGTTGGTCGCGATAATTGGGCGGATCACAGGAGCTGCTGGGACTTGCATCGCTTCAACCGTGGGGACTGTGGGCACCGCAGGCACGGCAGTTGGAATTCCTGTTACGGGAGCCCCCAGAACTTCCTGCTCAAACCTGGGAAGGCAGGGCAGACAGCACAGCTCAAGACCTTGCACCAACTCTGAAACGGTGGGTATATCGCGACAGCGCCTTCACCCCTGCCAACCTCTCAACTCTCGTCCCCACAATTCCGAAAGTCCCATTTCCCCAAGACAGAACTATATATCGAGTCTATCGTGGCCTGGAGGCTCCAGGCTCGAAAACTCTGACTCTAGGACCGCTTTTATTGCTCCCTATCGCGGGCCTTACAGGGCCATCTCCGCCTCCATCTCCTTCAAGCGTTCCTCGCCGCTCTTTCCCGGGATGCCGGCACCAGGGCCCGGAACCACAGGTCCTCCTGCACCCGGGAGGCCCGGGGCTGGCCCCGCTCCGGCCATTGCTGCTGCCGTCGCTGTCTCCGGTACTACCGCCTCAGCTCTGTCGCCTCCGCCGGTTCCGCTGTATACTCTCTGGCTACGTCAGGGTGGGCGCCCGCGGATTACGTACCAGCAAAAGCGACGGGCGCCGATACATGACATAATGCGTCAACAGGGCTGGCCTTTGGAGTGAGGGCCAATGAGAACCTGGCCTCACCCAGAGGGCCCGCCCCAAGGAGAAATATAGGCCAGTCAGAGTGCCGAAGAAAGGAGTCAACGGAAGAAACTGCGTTTAGGGGCGTGCAACCCGGAGAGACGGCCACGCCTTCATGGAGGAATACGGCCCGCCCCTAAAGTGAAAAACTTGACCTTTCAGAACTCTGGGAAGTTCGGAGGTTCCTCCGGTGCCACTGCGAGACCCGTCCCGGAAATTTTAAAACACAGTGACATCCCAGTCACCCCAGGGCAGGATGGGGGTGGAGACAGCTGGAAGCCATGGTCGCCCACTTTCGGACATGCTACCAGTGAGTTCCAGAAAAACCAGGACCATGATGTGGGAATTTAAGAGGAGGCGCCTGACCCAGGCTTCCTGGAGGAGGAGGTGACACCTGAAGACTTCTGCTAGATAAAATGAGTCTAGAGACTCTGGGTAGGAGGAATAGTTCATGCAGAGGCCAAGGGACAGTAGTCAAATATGTCAACTCAGAAGGTCACGTGTATAGTTTTGGTGTTTGTGATTTCTTGAGACACAGCTCTCTCTCTCTCTTTTTTTTAGTCTTCAAGATGTTCTATGAATATTTTCAAAACTACACAATAGTAGAGAGAATAATATAATGAACATCCACGTGCCTCTCAAGAATTTACTAAAATTTTACCCTTCTTGTTTTGTCTAGACATTTTTTCGCTTTACATTATAGCAAATTGAAGACATCTGTCAATTCACCTGTATTTGCTTCATAATGTGTAACAGATAAGATGTCTGTTAAATAAGGAGTATTTATTTATTTATTATTATTTTTTTTAATAAGGAGTATTTAAAAGAAAAAATACCATCTTCACATCCAGGAAACTGTCCTATTATCTTACACCTAGATTGCGTTCTATTTCCCCTGCCTCAAAATGTCATTATATTACAACAGTATTGTAAAAATCAGGATCCAAGTAAGGCCCACATTTCATTTGGTCAGTGGGACAGTCTCCTTCACCCCCTATCCCACCCCTTAAAACTCAGTTTTACTGCCTGCCTTGGTTCCTTGAAGTTCCAGTTTGAATCAGCATAAATGAGTAATTTGTTAGAATAGTTCGGTTGCTTCTGTGCCAGAGATATTATAACAAGAGAATAAGATACCTTAAAAACTATTAACTAGAGTCCATACTTTGTTCAGTTTTCCTGGTGTTTACCTTATCTCTTCTGTTCAAGCATTCCATCCAGGATAACACGTAACATTTAGTTGTCATGTTTCCTTAAGCTCTTCTTGCCAGTGACAGTTTCTCTTTCTTTTTTCATGACTTTGATAGTTTTGAGGAGTACTGCTCATGTATTTTGCGGAATATTTCACATTTGGGGCCTCTCTGATGTTTTTCTCCTTATTAGGCTGAGATTACATCTTTTTGAGGCAGAGGGGAAAGACCACAGAGGTGAAGTGCGACTCTTCTCATATCAAGGGCACATACTGTCAACATGAATTATTATTGACTTCAATCTCCTGAAGTAGCACTTGTCAGGCCTCTACTATCAAGTTACTTAAAAGAAAAAGAAACCTCCCTTTTCAACTCTCTTGCAATGTTGATGGCAATGTAAAGTGATACAGCCACTATGGAAGACAGTATGAAGATTCCTTAAAAAAAACTAGGAATAAAACTACCATATGACCCAACAATACCACTACTTGGCATGTATCCTGAGAACACCATCACTGAAAAAGACACATGTACCCACTGTTCATTGTAGCACTATTAACAATAGCTAGGACATGGAAGCAACAGAGATGTCCATCAACAGATGAATAGATAAAGCAGCTGTGGTACATATATAGAATAGAATATTTTTCAGCCATAAAAAGGAACACATTTGAGTCAGTTCTATGAGTTGGATGAAGCTAGTGCCTATTATGAAGAGGAAAGTAAGAAAAGAGGAAAACAAATATATATTAACATATATATATATGAAATCTAAAAAGATGGTACTGATGAATCTATTTGCTGGGCAAGAATAGGGACTTGGACCTAGAGAACAGACTTGCTGACATTCGGGAGGAGGGGAAGGAGAGAGTGCCACGAATGGAGAAAGTAGCATGGAAACATAAACACTACCATATGTAAAACAGACAGCCAATGGGAATTTGCTGTATGACTCAGGAACTCAAACCGGGGCTCTGTGACAATCTAGAGCAGTGGGACGGGGTGAAAGGAAGGAGGGATGTTCAAGAGGAAGGGGACATGTGTATAACTGTGTATGATTCATGTTGATGAATGGCAGAAACCAATACAGTATTGTAAAACAATTATCCTTCAATTAAAACAAAAAACCAAAAACCTTTTCAAGCTCTTTGTTTTGCATAGGGGATGTCTAGTCTACNGGGTGAAAGGAAGGAGGGATGTTCAAGAGGAAGGGGACATGTGTATAACTGTGTATGATTCATGTTGATGTATGGCAGAAACCAATACAGTATTGTAAAGCAATTATCCTTCAATTAAAACAAAAAACCAAAAACCTTTTCAAACTCTTTGTTTTGCATAGGGGATGTCTAGTCTACCCCCTTCATTTAATTATTAAATATTTGTATCAGTATGGACTCATGGATATCTTATACTTTTGGTTATTATTCAATACTTATTTTGTTGCTCAAATTGTTTCAGCTTTTAAGTCCTTTTTTTTTTTTTTGACCTGAAAAATGTCCTCTTTATCTTCCTCATTTTTTCTCTTCTCTTTCTCCCCCAGATCCTCTCTCTCTTTTCCCCTATTTGTTGGAGAAACTGATCACTTGTCCTGTTGGATTTCTCATATTTTGGATTTAACTGATTACATTGTTTCACTTGTTCCTCCCCCTTTCTTGACAGAAGCTTGATTAGATTTAGATTTAATTTTGTAAAAGAATGCTTAAGAAGTAGTGCTGTTATAAAGTAGCCATTGAATCCTACATGTAGCTCAGTCGGGTTAAGGAATCTGCCTGCAGGAGACCCAGGTTCGATCCCTGGATTGGGAAAATCCCATGGAGAAGGAAATGGCTACCCACTCCAGTATTCTTGCCTGGAGAATCCCATGGAGGAACCTGGCAGGTTACAGTCCATGAGGTCGCAAGAGTTGGACATGACTTAATAACTAAACCATCACCAGTCCTGTCAGGAGCGAGTGGTGTCTGGTCCTGCTTCAGTGATGCCAAGATTGATCATCAGTGTCATCCTGATCATCCATTTAAAAAAGCTCAATCAGCCCTTCCAGTCCTTCCATTAAGTTTTAGCAGCACTTGATCATCATCACCTGTATCTATTATGTCATTAATATTGAAGATAGTGGTTTTCAAATTTTATTATTCTAAAATCATTAGTGACTCATAAACTTCCTCTTTTCAGAACTTGGGTTACTTTTTCACAAACAGGAAAGAAGACAGAAAATGCCTGATTCTTTCCCTGTTTTATGGGGGGGAGGGAATGAGTTGGTTACTAGCACCTTTCAAAGGACCAATGAGGTATATGTGTATGAATATCAATAGAAACTTACATTTTCAAACATATTTATGTGCTTCAAGTCATTCAAATTGCTGCTCAAAATGTCCCATCTTTAGCCAATATGTATGGATACATAGATGCAAAATTTTCCATACAATTTCAAATGGTTTACTAAAGTATTTGAATCTTCCTAGAGTCAATCCAGAGAAGGCAATGGCACCCCACTCCAGTACTCTTGCCTGGAAAATCCCATGGACGGAAGAGCCTGGTAGGTTGCAGTCCATGGGGTCGCTAAGAGTCAGACACGACTGAGTGACTTCCCTTTCACTTTTCACTTTCATGCATTGGAGAAGGAAATGGCAACCCACTCCAGTGTTCTTGCCTGGAGAATCCCAGGGACAGCGGAGCCTGGTGGGCTGCCGTCTATGGGGTCGCACAGAGTCAGACACGACTGAAGTGACTTAGCAGCAGCAGCAGAGTCAATCCGTGGACCATGGCTGGGGTTAAGGACTCCTGTTCTTCTATGTATAAACAGTTCCTATCCATCAGTAAGGATGTTTTCATTTAAATGCAAGCCAAATTCCTTTGGGTATGATATATAAAAATAACTATAAAGGTTAGCTGTATACTTTCAAAAGATCTTGACCCTGTGTAGTATTGCATTATATATTTAGTTCACATATCTGTTTGATTTAATGTGGTTTTTATGAGATTATAGAATAATTTCTTTTTAATAACTAGTAGATTTGGCTTATCTTTCATATGCCAAGGAAAAACCATTGAATTTTTTTAGTACACAAATTGATTAATATGGAACCATGTTGAGTATTGTTTTGGAATACATATATTTAGATACATCTTTCCAAAATATGACCCCTCCTTTTCTTTCATTCTATTAATTTTCCTACTGATGTAACAAAGATTTACTAAATACATAGGCTGGAAGTGCAATTCATTGACCCCTAGGACAACTACTTTTCCTTGTCCTGGCTATGAGCATGATGTGGATCTTGGAAAATTGGGAATCAATGGTTTTGAAATTTCACTTGGGAAATTATTGTTGAAAGGCAGCCACAGCCAGTATGTGTGACCTTTGTAAACCATTGCCCCAAGAATCCACAAAAAATTGCATGGACTGTAGTGCAAACTACTGCAATGAATGCTTCAAAATTTATCATCCTTCCGGGTACTGTAAAAGCACAGCCTGAGTATGTGGGCCCAACTACAAATTTTAGATTCAAGGTACGTGAAGTTTCTATTAAGAATATTAAACTGAATGGGCTTGCCTGATGGTTTGGAGGTAAAGAATCCACCTGCAATGCAGGAGACTTGGGTTCATCCCTGGGTCTGGAAGATCTCCTGGGGAATGAAACGGCAGCCCACTTGAGTATTCTTGCCTGGGAAATCCCATGAACAAGAGAAGCCTAGTGGGCTACAGTCCATGGGTTTGCAGAGTCGGACATGACTTAGTGACTAAGCATCAACAACCTCTTCATATTGACTGCTGGGTCCTTTGACTCAGTCCCGGTAGTTTTAGAGTGCTTCCTTGCTGCTGGCACAAAATGTGTCATACTCATTTTGCACATTCCTTTCCCCCGACTAGAATCAGTTATTTCCCCAAGGATCCTTGGTTCCTTTGAGTCAGAAGTGGTGTTTAGAGACCACAACCTGGGCATGAGGGTTACTGGGTTATTATATCTAGAGTTTTTCTGTGGACTTAGCTAGGGAACTATATATATTTTGTTTGTTTAAGAAAGAGGAAAACCCATGAATTCATTCTGGTATTTCCAATTCAAATGAAAGATCACAGGGTATTACTTCCTGTATTTGTATTTCTTTTCACTTGCATTGGGGCTTCCTGGTGGCTCAGAGGTTGAAGCGCCTGCCCGCAATGCAGGAGACCTGGATTCGATTCCGGGTCGGGAAGATCCCCTGGAGAAGGAAATGGCAACCCACTCCAGTATTCTTGCCTGGAAAATCCCATGGACAGAGGAGCCGGTGGTCTGCAGTCCATGGGGTCGCAAAGAGTCGGACACAACTGAGCGACTTCACTTGCATTAAAAACTTGGTCCCCAGTAATGTTAGCATAGATACTTATATGCTTTAGTCTAATATATATAATTTCAAAATATATGATGTTGGCTCTCAAAATTTTAAACTTTTATCAAAATCAGTATTATGAACAATATCTGCAGTCCATGGGGTCGCAAAGAGTCGGACACAACTGAGCGACTTCACTTGCATTAAAAACTTGGTCCCCAGTAATGTTAGCATAGATACTTATATGCTTTAGTCTAATATATATAATTTCAAAATATATGATGTTGGCTCTCAAAATTTTAAACTTTTATCAAAATCAGTATTATGAACAATAAGACTACTTGAAAGTAAGTTGCAGACATCATCCTTAATACTTTGTACACATTCTCTCATCTAACCACAATACCATTATCACACCAAAGAAATGTAAGATACATTTTCCAATATACCAGTTTTCCATTTCTCGTGAAAATTTTCCCCATTGATTTAAAAATGTACTTTCAAACCCAAACACTTAAAAATCACAACAGCCTGTGATTCAATCAATATCTTGCATTACATTTGGCTGTCATGTCTCTATTAATCTAAAACAGTCCCCTCTGTACCCCCTCTGACTTTCTGAAGATGTGATCTAGTAGTTTTGTACAAAGTCCCACATCTTATGTTTCACCCAGTATGTCTTTGGGATAGGTTCCTATAGGTAGCATTGTTTTGGCAAAGAGTATGTCCTCGTATAGTTTTGCTGGAGATTATCTCACAGGTGCTCCATATGGCACACCCACTGATACATCAGTGTGCTGTTTCTCTCTGCCTTGTCGACAGAGGAAGCTGCCAAAATCCCAGGTTTCCTTTTCCCTGTCTGATAGGTAGGAAATGTATCAAAGTGGGGTCTTCATTAGCTTTTCTCTTACTGAGTTTGAGCATATTTTCTGGGAACTATTCATTCATATATTTTGTCCATTTTTCTATGGACTTGGAACTTTTCTTTTCCATTCTGACACTATACACACACATCCTTTTATGGTATAAACTGCAAACATTTCCCCCTAATTAGTCTTCTTGTTAATTTTGCCTTTTTTTTAAAATCATGTAAAAATTTATGCTTTTGTTGGTATTATTTCCCCTTATTGCATGTGGATTTCAAATCATATTGAAGAAAGTTTGTTCAGCTTCTAGTTTACAGAGGAATTTGCCTTTGTGGAGGTCACATTTTGAGGAGGACAATAAAAGATAAAATAGTGTATGTTAGAAGCTATGTTACAGAAAAAAGCAAGGACAGGGTAAGGAGGGAGGTGGCTGGGAAGTGAGACGAAGAGAAGAAAAAGGAGGGGCGGGGGAGACACTAAGGTGGCACGTGGGAAAGCAAATGTGTGAAGACTGAGAAAGAGCAGCGAGGGACAGGGGGCATTGGGAGTGAGGGTGCTCTGGAGGTCAAGAGAGGAGCTATGGGAAGGGAGGTGGAAAATCAGGTTTAAAATCTCAAAGATGTCAAATATCCCTAATTGGTAGACTAACTGCAACCCCAGTAAAACGCCTATCTATGTATTTCTTCTGGAACCAGCCAAATTTGGTATAAAGTTAACTTCATTTAAGAGAAAGAGACAGCAAGTAGAGACAGGGAAACACTGACAAGAGCGAGCAAGATGGCAAACAGTCATTGCAGTTAAGACATATTTCACAGCCTTTAAAACACTGTGGGGATGGCACACAAGAGTCAGACAGATAGCAGTCTTGGATACAGCCAGATAAAACAGATACAATCCAGATACAACACAATTAGCCATGGAAGTTTAGTGTATGAAAAGTATCTAAATCTACTTTATAAAGTTTAGGTGGGTAAAATTTTACTTTACAAATTGAAGATAGTTCACAATGAAATACACAGACCTAACGAGTACAGCCAGATTAGTTCTGACAAATCCATACACCTGTGTAATCCTCACCACCTTCAACACACAATATACTTTTAACTCTAGAAAGTTTGTCTCCACCTTGCCACCCACCCCTTCCTTAGAGGTGACCACTGCTCTGAATGAGAATTTTAGTAAGTGCTTAAAATAAGACAAAATGGAATCCATTTGGATAAATTCCAAATGGCTCAAGGATTTAAATGTAAAAAAAAAAAAACACCTGTATAAAAACTCAAAGACAATCCCATCTCTTAAAGCTTCCCTTCTTCCAACAGCCACACGGCCTCCTCAGCCCTCACAGCAACACCTGTGAACTGGGGCCTCTGCACGCGCTGCAGTCTCTTCAGGCCCTCCTCACATAGCCGGTGCTTCCTTCTCACGGCCTTTACAGGGTGTCACCTTGCTGTGTTGCCCTCTACTTAACACTTCACCTCTGCAGTCGCTTTTTCTCATAGCAGTTCTTCCATGTACTAGATTCTTTGCTTACTTATTTTGTCAGTGGTTTGTTGTCTCCTAGAATGACAACTCCCTGAAGGCTGGGACTTGGATTCTCAGTGTTTACAGCAGGCACTTGATTACTTCTCACTGAGGGTAAAAGCGATGAGGCGAGTTTCAGCTAGGATGGGGCCCGTAGTATCTCGTCCATCCTGGCTTTAGTGCAATGACAGTATGGGGCAAGGCAATTGAGAGAACAGCCGAGAACAGCCGGGGTTGCAGGCGGCAGGTGTGGTAGAGACCACAGGCTGATGATCAGTTCAGGCAATGCTTTCTTCCAGAGGTCTTAAGAGAAGTGATGTGTTGGGATGAACAAGTGTGAAGCTCTTGACTTCTGTTTGAGCTACCTCTTCATCTGCACAACTGCTGCAGGGCACCTTGGGCCTGGACCCAGCGCAGCTGCCACTGGGAAAGAGAAAGGCCTTGGCAGAGCTCCCTGGAAAGGGCGGCTTGTCCTGGCTGCTCCCACCTGGAGAAGGGGATGGGGTTAAGAGGGAAGGTCTAGGACCTCCAGACGTTCACTAGCCAACCCTCAACACTATGGTCTGCTTGTCACCAGCCCTCCACCCCTGCCCCGGCTTAAGTTCTGCCCGTTGCGCCCAGTTCAGCCCCCACTTCGTCATGTCCCCCTCTCACCAGTCCCCTACAACTCCCTGAAGCTCGGGGACTCGCTTCAGTGCTCGTTTCAGTAGGTTCTCCAGCCGCTTCAGAGCCTGTCCCAGGCTCTCCTTCTGCTCCTTTTCCTGGGATTCCTGGATCTGCAGCAGCTCTGTAGGTTAGAAACCCAAGGGGCAGCACTGACTCCTCGGGCTCCCGGGTGCCTCGCAGCTAATGAGTCACCGTCTCCAGTCATCTAGTCCTCACCTCTGCATCCCTCCTAAGCCTCTCTCTCCTCCCAGGTCCTCTTACCAGGTGCAAGCCCACCATGCCCCAGGCATCCTTCTGAACACCTTCCTCCCTCCCCCTCAGTCTCCATGGTCCATCCTTCAGTGTCCTACCTGCTCCCCTGCTTGCCCCCCAGCCTCCCTCCTAGGTAGGCTCCAAGCCTCAGCCTCTTACTGGTCCAGCCTTCACGTGGCAGCCAGTGATCTCACGGCCTAAACCTGATCCTTTCCCTCTCCTGCTTGGAACCCTCCAAAGCGCCTCAAGACCAAGCCCAAGCTCTCAGCCTAGTACTTGAGGAATGCACCACGTGGCCTCTGCTCACTACTCCAGAGCAAAAGCCTCACCTGTCCACCAGGCCCCTGGAGACGCCATCTTTCCTCCTGGCAGCCCTTCCCAGCATTCCTCACCCCAGCTGCTTCCTTAAGACTGCTGCAGTCCTTCCCTCCACTGGTGTCTTCCCTGGGGACTGTGACTCATCTAGTCTCTCTCCACAGACTCAGAATAAGCCCAGGTCAGAGTAAACGCAGATCAGCAATGTGGTCAGCCCCTTTGGGCCTGAACCCCTTCCTGGCCCTGTAACCTCAGGCATGACATTTGCCCTTTCTTTGGGCACTCTTAGGCACAGATGGAATTATTTGAGCCACAGGCTAGTGAGGCAGGGGGCAGATGGGAGCACTCTGGAGGGGGACCCACAAGGCTTACTGACAGGGTGAAGGCAGGGGTTCAGAGGACTAGGAAAAATTACGGATGACTCCTGGGTTTCTGGCTTTAGCACCTGCATGAGGGCAGTGGGGTCATTTATTGAGGGAAGGACACCAGGAGGGAAAAAAAGCAGAACTGCTTTCTGGACTAAGGGGAACTGAGGTCCAGCTACAGACGTGTTAAAAGTCCCTGATGCCCACGATGTAAGACGATGGTGTGCCGCGTCCTGGGCTGTTTCTGCTGTTCCTTCACACTGCCCCTTGCCCACTGAAGAGGAGGGTGGTAAGGAGCTCAAAACTCAAAGGCCTGAAAACGGTCTCTTCCTGCTTTGCCGATAGTACACTGATTCACTTCTCTTCAAGCCACGTCTTCCATCTATTTCTCTTTTGAACTCTTTGCTTCTACAGCTGGAACACTCTGGGCCTGGACAGCTCTCACCTCTCTCCCCTTTGAATTCTCGGGAGCTAGCACATGGCATATATGCAGTGAGTACTTGCTTAGTGAACCCAGGAATAAAGGACTTCTGAGTTTTAGCTTCCTTTCTATAAACTGTAGTCTTATACTCCTTTCCCTCATGGTAAGGACTAGAAGAGGCTGTGCATGTGCAGAGAGCAGAGACTGGAATCACGCGAGGGACAGAGAATGCTTAACTGCAGCCAGCCACAGCTCAACACCCTGTTCAGGCCACCTGACTGAGTCTTCCCAGCTGTTCTGTAAGGTGTTCTTAATATGATTATGCTTAGTCCACTGCAGGGGAAACTAAGGCAGAGGGAGACCATGCACCAAGGAAGAGGAACTGCTGAGAAAAGAATCCAGTAGTTGAACTATACAGCCTGCTTTGTAACTACTCAAGTATACTGCTGTTTGGTGATGGATGAATATGCGGCAGTTTGATGAGCAGTGTCACCTAGTGGTTAGGAGCACAGATCCATGTTAGACGGCCTGGGTTCAAATCTAGCTCGGCCATCTGGGCAGCCTGCAAGCCCGCTGTAACATGAAAGAACCCCCAGGGATGCTGTGCAGAGGACACTAGTGAGCATACAAAGACCTCAATGCACAGTGGGCACTGTGTAAGCAGTGGGTATTTGTGATTTCTTCTGGAGGCTAAAGGTGCTGGGAAGGGGCTGGGATGCTGGATAAGGAAGTGGGGCAGGCCTACCCTGGGTGGATGGTCCTGGTGGCAGGCTAGTCTTCATGTGGAGCAGATACCAGCGTCGGAGACTTTGTTGGTCCTGGAGGAACAGAAGGTCCTGGCGAAGAGAGGCAGCCTTCGGGAGGAGCAGCTCTGGAGCCTGGAGGGAGGAGGACGGATAGTCACCTGGGGCGGAGATTGGGGTCGGAAGACAGGGCCAAGGGGACAGGCACTCACCTTCCCTGCGGGCAGCCCCAGTGTGTGGCTCAGTGCTATGAAGCTGGAGCCCCTTGGGGATGCAGGATGCAGCTGGTGGATGGACGGCAGGACTGTGGGGAGGGGCTGCAATCTGCGGAGTGAAGTCCAGGTTGGGAGGGGCACAGAGAGGGAGGCTGGGTTCCAGAGGCCCAGAAACTTGGAGGAAGGGCTGAGGGTGAGGTCTGGCAGCCTGGGAACCCTAGGATTGTGTTTTGGGAGTGGGCCCAGGGAGTAGCAGTCATCCACGACAGGGTATGTGGCAACCCCTATCTCACCCTCCGGGGCCATGCTGCAGCAAGGGGCCCAGAGGAAGACGGGGCAGGTGCTGGGCTTCCTGCTCCAGACACCGCACCAGTTCCTGGCTCTGTGGAGCCACCGCCTCAGACGTGGGGACCACTTTTCGTTGAACCAAAGCTAGCACCTGTGGGGAAGGAAAGGGATGGGAAGGACAGCGTGAGGCTGCTTAGTCCCCTCCTGAGGAGGTCCAGCCCTCCTCGGAATTGGCCCCAACTCCCATCTCACCTCCTCGGGGCTCCGGCACAGGCGTGTCTTGCTGGCTGAGTTGCCCTTGATGAGCAGGCGGATCTGCTCCTGTGTCTCCTCCTAGGCAACCAAGAGGCCACAGAGATGGGCTGATTTTCTGTTTTACCTCCCAGCCTCTGTCCCTGCTCACCCCTTTGCACAGGCCCTGACCCCTCTTGGGAGTCTCACTGAGGCCCCCTCTCCTAACCAGGAGGCCCAGTTCTGGCTCCTTAGGGCCCTCCATAAGCCTGGCCACTTCTCCTGCAGTCCCACTTCTCACCACTAGTTGGCGCCAGCATAGGATCCGTTGCTGTTTGGCCTGTAGCTCCTGGAGCAGAATCTGCCGACGCCCGGTGGCCTCCTCCAGCTCCTGGCTCAGGGCACACAGGGCCTTGAGTTCGGCCCTCAGGGCACAGACCCGGAGCCCCAGCACCAAAGTCTGCCTGCGGCCCAAGTAGAAAAGAGCAAAGGAGAAGGAAGGTGACTAAGACTCTCGGCGGAGGAGGGAGATCAGAGGTGCAAGGACGCACAAGGAACCATAAGCATAGGGAGACGACCCAGCAGAGCAAGCAGGGAGGCTGAAACAGGAGCCAGGGTGCAGAAGTCCATATTCTGAGACCCTTGGGAGAGACATGGCCTAGAGACCATTGCCCTTGGAGACTCCTCACCTCTCGCTGGATCCCAGGATACATCTATCTGCCTTCTCCATCAGGCCCTGGAGGCGCAGGGTCAGGACTTGATGCTCCTTCAGGAGGGGGCCCCGCTGTGTGACCAGCTCACCCACAGACCGCCAGCCCTCCTGGAGCGAGCACAAAGTCAGGGTGACATGGTCCCTGGCAGGGAGGGGACCGAGGTGTTTTGGGTTGGGAAGGGGATGGAGTCCTGGGAGGGGTCCTGGGGGGTCACCTGGATCAGATGCACCATGGATGGCAGGGTCTGGCTGGAGTCTGACTGGTCTGATGCCTGGGACCTGAGAATAAGGGCTGAGCTGTAGTGGGAGAAGCCCTGTCCCCTTGTAGGTAACCAGTGTCAACCTACCTGCCAGACTGGTTACTGGGCCTCAGTTCCCATTGGCAGGTCACCCTGGCTGGTCCTGACCTGTCCCAGCTCACCCAGCCACCTGCCCTGCGCTGACTGGGAGCACCAACACCTCACCTGGTTCTCTCCGTATCCTGGAGCCCATCCACACTGCACAGAGACTGGATCTCTGCCTCCCGCTCTGCAGCCAGATGCTGCAAGGCAGCCAGGACGTGGCCTGGTGGGTGGTTTGTCAGTAGGCACTGGTGGGGAGAGGGGTGAAGTCAGGCCAGGATGGGGGCAGGGCTGCAAGCTGGGACTCCATGAAGAAGGGGTAGGGATCATGAGTGAGGTCCTGGCACCCTGAGGTTTAATCACGGGGCAGGGGGTGTAGCCTTTCTTGAGAGTGCCCCTCACCTCCACTGAGCTAAGCCACTGCTGGTAGGAAGTTCCAAAGTGGTCATCTTGCAGGGTTCTGTGGAGTTGGGGAAGAGGACAGAGAATGTTACAAGAACCATTACTTCATCCTTTAATGATCACTGCCACTCTGTAAGGTAGGGGCTGTCACTGTCCCCATGTTAAAGACTGGAAACCAGGCTCCTCCATATGAGTGTCCCACTTAAGAGCGTATCAACGCCTTGGCCTTGGACCCTTTCATGTGTGCTGTTTACCTGGAAGATCCTCTCAACCGTTTATCCCTCCTCACCAAAGCACCCATCCTCTCTGCCTCCTTAGCTGGGTAAGGTGTCTCTCTGGGGTACCCAAAGCCTCCCAGGCTTGCCCGCCCTCTGAGAGCCCTAACTACCTGGGTCATCACTATCTCTAAAGGTCTGCTTCCTCTCTTCCCAACCTGGGAGCCCTGTCAGGGAAGGGCCTGGGGCTGATAGAGCCCAGAGGCACAGTGTCTGTAACAAGGTTCTTTACAGGGTTTCTGGTGGCCGAGGGCTACTCACGGAACGCCGCCTCCCTGGGCCTGAGGACTCAGGAGGCTCTGCAGGAACTGGGTTCGGAGGCTGCAGGCTGTTCGGACATCATGCTGTGAAGAAGAGGGTGTAGTATGAGGACGGCCCAGAGGTCCATCTAACCCCGGACATCCTACCTTTCTACCCCCTGGCCCAGGACTCTTACCAGGACTGCAGGCTCCAGGCTCAGGGCTGCTGATATCAAGTGTCCAAAGTTTATATCCACTTTGGCCTTCCTGGAGGGAGGAGTTCAGTTGGGGCTGGGGTTCCTGGGAGGAGGCAGCTGGCAGCACAGAGGTTGGTGTTCCCTCCTGCTGCCAGCAAAGCTAGTCACAGGGATCACTGAGCCTGGATCTCAGAGGCCAATCCCCAAATGAGATCATGGTCATCTCTCAGCTGGATGACTGCATTATCTACTCATCCATCTCCCTGCTCTTACCCTCTGCAATCTGTTCTCCACCCAGCAGTAAGCCAACGATCTTGTTAAAACCTCAGACAGATCATGTCCCTGTTTTGCTCAAAACCTTTGAAAATGTGATGGGTTTCCATCATACAGAGAATAACAATTAGAACACTTCTAAGCACTCTGCATGATTTAACTCAATTATCATACTTATTCTTTGCTGCTACTGCTAAGTTGCTTCAGTCGTGTCCGACTCTGTGCAACTCCATAGACGGCAGCCCAACAGGCTCCGCCGTCCCTGGGATTCTCCAGGCAAGAACACTGAAGTGGGTTGCCATTTCCTTCTCCAGTGCATGAAAGTGAAAAGTGAAAGTGAAGTCGCTCAGTCATGCCCGACTCTTAGCGACCCCATGAATTGCAGCCTACCAGGCTCCTTCGTCCATGGGATTTTCCAGGCAAGAGTACTGGAGTGGGTTGCCACTGCCTCCTTCTACCTACCCTTTAGAGTAGATATTACTATTATCCCCCTTCTACAGAACTTAGAAACTGAGGCACAAAGCAGTTAAATACTTTGCCCAAAGTTACAGAGCTGTGAGTGGCTGAGTCAGGGCATGAACCCAGCCTCCGAATTAAACTCCAATGCCTCCACAGTGCTCTGTCCACCTCTCCAACCTACCGCCTTACTACTCTGCCTCTTGCCTTCAAAATTTGAGCTGAACTGGCATCTTGGCTGTTCTTCCCACATGCCAGGCTCAGGGGACTCTGCTCTTGCTGTTCCTCTCCATGGAAATTCCTCCCCTAACTCAAATGTTAACATCCTCAGAGAGGTTTTCTCTGACCATTGTACCTAGAATAGCACCTCCCTCTCCCTTTCTCCATCACCTTTTCTTCATAGCGCTCATCTCCACCTATGATTACAGAGTTTGTCTGTGTCCTAGTTCACCACCTGTCTCCCCTGCATCAGACTGTGAGCTCCATGAGGGCAGGACTGTCCCGTTTACTGTTTTTTTTCTCCCCCCAGCACTGACGTTCTAGATATACAGCTAGCACCATGCTAAGCACTGAAAAGACAGGTGGCTGAGATGGCAAAACTTTCTGGCTCCATGGAGTGAAGCTCAGAATTCTAGAACCCAGAAGGGGTCCGGGAAGAGCACTGGGTCTCTAAGAATGGGCATACGCCCAGCCTGGTGAGGGATGCTCCCTGGACACCTGAAGCCCACCTCTCTATGTCCTGCAAGCGCTTGAGCTGATTCTGCAGTCGCTGCATGGGATCCTGGAGCCCACGCTGCTGTCTTCGCATGGCCCCAGCTTGAGCCCGGAGGAGGAGAGCACGGCGCTGGGTATCTTGCATGCTCTGTAGGTTCCGCTGCACGGCCATGTCTGTGAGAGGAACAGGGGCGGCCATTAGCGCTTTCCCTCACCCCATCCTGCTGCCCATCTCTCCAGCCCCATGGGTCACCCTGAGCCTCAGTCTCTTGCTCCATCAGCTCCAGGCTCTGGTCTAACTCCAGGATCTCTGCCCGCAGGCGGGCAACCGCGGCTTCCAACTCCAACTTCCGGCGGGCCTGGTGGAATCAGGTACAGGGTCAGATGCATGGCCTGACTGCTCTCTGTGGGGCGTAGTCTCTTACCTGCCCAGTTATGTGGTACAGGGTTTTCCCCAGGCAGTTCCAGTGTCTGAAGAAGAGCACCAGGGTGCTATCCTGTCCCCTCCTTCCTTCTGGGATTGTCTCATCTGTCCCCCCAAGCTGTTTACTGTCTCTGTCCCAGTCCTCATCTTCCCACTGAGCCCCAAACCTGGAGTCCTGAGGTCTCCTGGAAGCCTCCCCCGAGGCGTCACCTGGGCACCATGCACATGCTGGGTCCCATACTGGCCTCAGCATTTCTCCCAAGCCCGTCACTTCTCCCATCAACCTCACCGGCTTTGATGCCTCATATCCATGTCCCCCCACTCACAGCTCACGCCTCCTCCCCCCAGACTGCAAGTGAGTGCAGGGAGCGGGCTGTCTTGTGACACAGGGACCCTTGGCATCACCCAGCACAAGCCTGGACCCAGAGCAAAAGATCTGTAAGTCCTTTTTTTGGATGAAATAAAACCTGGCAGCACATGCTTCTCACCTCTGGACTCTCCTGGTGGCCATACCTGAGGAAATGAGACCAGAGTGAGAGGATGATGGGGACTTCCAGGGGAGAGATGGGAGGTGTGAGGCTGGGGGCAAGGACGTGGCTGGATGGGGCCGGGGAAGGCAGGAAAGGACAGCTTTGAGGACCAGTTACCAGAGCAAGTTTCCCCGGATCTTCCTGACGTTCCTAAATGGAGAGGTAGGAGGAAGGGGAGTTACAGTGGGGCTCTCCTGGGTCCTCTCCTCTGCCAAAGCTTCCCTTCTGTGGCCAGGCTCACCTCTGGCTGTGCACGTGCCGCAAAACGTAGGCCCAGATGTCAGCCCCCTGGCCCAGACACAGCCTGTGGGAACAGTATGTAAAGGTATGCCTGGGACATCACACAGGATGGAGGAGCCTCACTAGCAGAGTGGTGAGGAGGTAAGATCTTTACTAGGGAATTCTCATGTGTACGGGAGGGAGGGCCCATACTTTTGGGGGTAAGGTACTCCCTCCTGGGGAGTTCTCAGCCACTGAGAGGTGGGCGTCTCACTGGGGGTAGGGGTATTCTCATTCCCCAGTGGAGGGCTCCCTTTCTCCCGGCGAAGGATTACCTCCAGTTACTTCCAGAGGTGGGGTGAGGGCTACACTGCCAGAAAGGGCCCTCTCATGATCAGTTGTGGGTCATCGCTCCTATACATTCAGTCTCGAATGGGGTGGTCTTTGCTGACTTGAGTGTCCTCACTAGCGGGGGTGGGTGATGATGTACTGAGGGACAGCCTTACCCTGGAGATCCAATTTTCACACTGATAAAAGAGAGCTTTATTACTAACTCATGGAGGATCCCCACTAGTGCAAGGAACCCCACTCTGGGTGGCCTCAGAGGATGGGGGTGGGAGTGTGGGAGTCACTGCTAGGACGCCCTCACTCAATTCAGGATCCTCTGCCTGGATTTACTACCTGCAGGGCAGAAGCGCCCTCGAGGGTTAATCGCACTGCGGCAGGAGCGCCCTCAAAGGTTATTTTCACTGCGGCAGAGGGGGAAGGGGAGGATGGCGCGTTTTGGATGAAGATGTGGGTCTCATCCCGGGAGACTCCATCTCCAGGGTGGGGAGTCCTCACTCTCAGAGTGACTCTCACCTGCGCAGCGTGGACTCCGGGACCCGGGCCGCCACAGGCACCTCCATCTCTTCCGCTGCCCAGCAACCCAGTTCCCGCGCTTGCTGCGCTAACTCCATGACAGTGACCAGGCCGCTGCCTCCCGCCCCTCCTTCAAGTGTGGCGTCCTTCTCTGACGTCACGCACGCGCCGGAAGTGACGCCACGGTCTCCAGGAAGATGGGGGCTTTCCTGCTCTGCGGGGACTCAGAGCCGACCCACAGCTCTCTTACCTCGGGGTTCCTGTGAACGAAGATGAAAGAACTTGAAGAAACGGTGGGATCCGCTTGCCTTCTGCGTCTTCCTTCCTACTACCAGCTGTTCCCTAAGAGGCTAAAGGTCCCTAATGCCTCCCTTCATTTTCTCGACAAAACGGGACTTTCATCCTAGGAAGATGACAATCAGGCGAGGAGATGCCAAAATTACTGCCCTTTGATTTCAGAAACAGGGTGTCGGGTGTGAGTGAGGGACGGGGCCAGCTGGCACGAACCTAATATTTCCCTGGCATGCTTTCTTCTAGGTATTCGTTCGTCCTTACCAATCTGTAACATTCGTGAGCTGACCTTGTGCTGGGGACACCCCGGTGGCTGAGACAGTCCAGTCTCCATGCTGCGGAGCTCACAGTTCAGTGAGGGATGTAGACGCATCACCAGGTAGGGATGGATAGGACATAAGCAGCAGGGGCGGGTCACTTTGGGGTCAAGGAACGTGAGAGGTCTGTGGAGTGCCCCCAGAAAGCGGTAATACTAGGGCTGGAGTCCTGGAGAGCCCACTCAGCCTCAGACATGGTCCTGAGAAATGGTACCTCTCATTCAATATGATTGTGTCGTTAATCATTGTCTTCAGTGTCCAATACAGAGCCTGAATCTCTAAATAGTTGTTGAATAAACAAATGGTGGAGAAAGATGGCGGGGAGAGACTAAAAGCTGGGAACCCAGGGAGGAGGATGGAGCAGGGTGAGGGAGAGAAGGATGTTGAGGACAGTGCTGGACAACTGTAGGGATGTTGAGTAGAGAGGTAACTGAGTGGATCTCATGTGAAGTTGACTGGCTGTAGAGGGGTGAAATACAGCATTCTAGGCTGGGGATTAGGTGGAACAGACCCTGATACTGGGAGATGAGAGAAGGGACAGCTTTGGAGGAGATGGTGACAACAATCACTCTATGGGTGTGAGGAGTCAAGGAGGTGTCCAAGGGTCAGCTGAGTCTCTGCTCTAGGAACAAGGGGACTACAAGGTCTCCACTGAGATAGTAGATTTCAGGGAGAAGCTGAATTGAGCTTCAAATGCTTCTTATGGGCTGAAATGCAGAAGAGGGTGCCTGGGGCTGATGTAAAATCCAGATGGGCTTCCTGGAAGAAAGATTAGCAGCTTCTACATCACCATTTTGATTTCTCAACAATTTTGATTTCTTTCAAACGTCTTCACCCTTCCAACTTTTGTGGGTTGTTTTGCTATTAAAAAACGCAATTAGACAGCCTGTTTGCCATGGTCTCTGAGCCTTTCAAGGGGTGTTAGAAGGTATTGACTGTTAAAGGAATAAAGAGACAAATCACAGATTGGGAGAAAATATTTGCAAAACACATATCTGATTATTGACTTGTACCCCAAATATACAAAGAACTCTTAAAATTCAACCATGAGAAAATAATCCAGTTTAAAAATGGACAAAAATTATGAACATATGTCTCACCAAAAAAAATATACAGATAAATGCAAGTAAGCATACAAGAACTTGTTCAACACAATGTCATCAGGGAGTTGCAAATTGAAACAATAATGGAATACTTCTATATATCTATTAGAATGTCTAAAATCCAGAAGTGAGGCAGCTGACATTTTGCCAGTCATGCAAATTGTCTCTGGCTGGCTGCTGGCACATCATGTTTCCATAGGGCAGCAGCCAGGTCAGCAAATGTTGCACCTTCTCCTCACTCTTCCATCAACTTCTGCAACTCCTGGGCCATGTATGTGTTTAGCTCCAGCTTCTCCTGTGGGCATTCATACCAATAAGGTCAGAGGCAAGTTTGTTTCAGCTTGTGCTAGCTTTCCCCCATTTACATCTGTCTTCTCTTCCTAATAACTGCCTGCTCTCTGCACTTTGAGTGGCAGCATCAGACACTAAAACAATAATATTAGGGACTGCTTAATGTCTCCACCACTTGCATAAGGTCAAATCCCTGTCTTGTCTTTCTGTCTGACTGTCTATCTATCTACCTATCTATCCCCCCCTGCCCCGTTGGTTCAGTCTCTCTAATTGAACCCTGATATCAGGAGGAGACTGAGGCCAGGGAAGGGAACTAGGGCAGGGGATGGTAGAACTGAGGCATAATGAGGGACTGGTGAGAGTGATGATAGGGCTAACTGGAGGGAACTGATTCTAAGATTAAGACTTTTCCAGAGAGGAAAGCAGTGTTCTCTTTGGGATAGTACCTGTCAAGACTTACTCCTTCTCACATCTGAGCTTTTATTCCTGCTCTGCCCCCTGACTAAATTACCCTTCTTTCTGATCTTCAAAGGCTACATCCTCCTCATTCTTTAATTGATTATTTTTCCTTTTGGCTGTGCTGAGTCTTTGTTACTTTGCCCAGGCTTTCTCTAGTTGCGGGGAACAGGGGCTACTCTTTATTGTAGTGCACAGGCTCTAAAGCTAGTGGGCCCAGCAGTTGAGGTGTGTGGGCTCTAGAGCACGCGGGCTTCAATAGTTGTGATGCATGGGTTTAGTCACTCTGCAACTTGTGAAATCTTCCCGGACCAAGGATTGAACCTGTGTCTCTTGCATTGGCAGGGGTGGGCTTTTTAAGAAACTTAGGTATTTTAAAGCGCTGAAGAATTGAACTGTTGAACTTTTGAACTGTGTTCACCACTTTTGAACCGTGGTGTTGAAGAAGACTCTTGAGAGTCCCTTGGACAGCAAGGAGATCCAACCAGTCCATCTGAAAAGAAATCAGTCTTGAATATTCATTGGAAGGACTGATGCTGAAGCTGATACTCCAATACTTTGGCCACCTGGTACGAAGAACTGACTCACTGGAAAAGACCCTGATGCTGGGAAAGATTGAAGGTGGGAGGAGAAGGGGACAACAGAGGATGAGATGGTTGAATGGCATCACTGACTCAATGGATGTGAGTTTGAGTAAACTCAGAGTTGGTGATAGACAGGGAGGCCTGGAGTGCTGCAGTCCGTGGGGTCACAAAGAATCTGACACGACTGAGTGACTGAACTGAACTTGGTATTTTATGAAATTCCTAACAGATAGAATGACATGAATTTAACAAAAATAATATTAAGCATGAAATGAGGTTTTGCTTTCAGTTAATACAATAGCAAAATTTTAAAATTAGTGATAGTATCCAATTAGGTAAAACCACCTGTCACAATAAATCAAACAATAAACTTTTCTTCTCACCAAAAAAGAAGGAAAGTTGTCAGTTTCATTCTTTTGCATGTGTATGTGTGCTAAGTCTCTTCAGTCGTGTCTGGTCTGACTCTTTATGACCCTATGGATTGTATCCCCAGGCTCCTCTGCCCATGAAATTCTCCAGGCAAGAATACCAGAGTGAGTTGCCATGTCCTCCTCTAGGGAATCTTCCTGACCCAGGGATTGAACCTGGGTCTCCTGCAGCCCCTGCATTGCAGGAGGATTCTTTACCAATAGCGCCACCAGGGAAAGCCCATATTTTGCATGTAGCTGTCTCATTTTCCCATCATCATTATTCAAGAGACTCTCTTTCCCCCATTTTATATTCTTGCATACTTTGTTTCAGATTGAGTGGGTTTATTTCTGAACGCTCTATTTTGTTCCATTGATAACTGTCTATTTTTCTGCCAGTACCATACTGTTTCGATTACTATTGCTTTGTAGTAGTATAGTTTCAAGTCCAGGAGCATGGTATCTCCAGCTTTATTCTTTCTCAAGATTTCTTTGGCTGTTTGGGGTCTTTGGTGGTTTTATAAAAAGTTTAGGATTATTTGTTTTAGTTCTGTGAAAACTGCCTTTGGTATTTAGGCATTTGACAAGGATTGCATTGAATCTGTAGACTGCTTTTGATAGTAAGGACATTTTAAAGATGTTGATTCTTCTGATCTATGAGCATGCTTTTCTCCTGTCATCTTCAATTTCTTTCCTTGGTATCTTGTGGTTTTCAGAGTACAGTTTTTTTACCTCCTTGGTTAAGTTTATTCCTAGGTATTTTATACTTTTTGAGGCCTTTGTAAAAAGGATTTCCCCCTTAACTTCTCTGATAGTTCATTATTAGTATATAGAAATGCCACAGATTTCTGAATCATATAGCAGTTCTATTTTTAGTTTTTAAAGGAAACTTCACACTGTTTTCCATAATGGATGCACTAATTTACATTCCCACCAACAATATATGAAAGTTCCCTTTTCTCAATATTCTCTCCAACATTTGTTACGTATAGACTTTCTGATGATAGCCCTTCATAAAGATGTGAAGTGATACCTCACTGTGGTTTTGATTTGCATTGCTCTAGTGATTAGTGACGTTGAGTATCTGTTCACATGCCTGTTAGCCATCTTTTGTCTTCTTTGGAAAAATGTTTATTTAGGTCTTCTGCCCACTTATTGATTCCATTTGGGATTTTTTTTTGATATTGAGTTGTATGAGATATCTGCATATTTTGGATATTAAGTACTTATGATGAAGCATTAGTTCATCATTTGCAAGCATGTTCTCCCACTGGATAGGTTGTCTTGTTTTGTTGATGGCTTCTTTTGCTGTGCAAAAACTTTTGAGTTAAATTAGGTCCATTATTTTATTTTTGCTTTTATTTCTTTTACCTTAGGAGACTGATCCAATAAAATATTGTTATGCTTTATGTCAAAGACTGTTTCACCTATGTTCTCTTCCAGGAGTTTAGTTCTCTTCTGTGGTTTCAGATCTTACGTTTAGGTCTTTAAACCATTTTGAGTTTTTGTATATGTTGTGAGGGAATGCTCTAATCTTACTGTTTTACATGTAGTTGTCTGACTTTCCCAGCACTACTTGTTGAAGAGACTGTCTTTTTTCCATTGCATGTTCTACTAATTGACCATAGGTATATGAGTTTATTTCTAGGCTCTCTATTCTATTCCATTGATCTATTTTTTGTGACAACAACATACTGCTTTGATTACTGTAGCTTTGTAATATAGTTTGAAGTCTGGGAGGGTTATAACATCAACTTTCCCCCCTCCCCTTGGGATCATTTTAGCAATTTGAAGTCTTGTATGGTTACATATAAAGTTTATTCTAGTTCTATAAAAACTATCATAGATATTTTGATAGGGATCATATTAAATCTGTTGATTGCTTTGTGTAATATGACTATTTTAGTATTAATTCTTCCAATCCAAGAACATAGGATATCTTACTATTTCTTTGAATAATCTTCAGTTTCCTTCAGTATATTATAGTTTTCAGAGTATAGTTCTTTCATCTCCTTGGTTAAGTATATTCCTAGGTATTTTACTTTATTTTTTGATGTGATTTTGAATGGATTTTTTTTTTTCTTACCTTGAGTCTCTCTTTAACTGTTGCTATTTTGATTATGTCTTGGTGCAGATTTCTTTAATCTCATCTTGTTTGGGACTCTGTGATTCCCTGACTTGGATGTCTGTTTCCTTCCTCAGGCAAAGGTAGTTTTTGGCTCTTATTTCTTCAGATAAGTTTTTTTGTCCCTATCTCTCTGTTATCCTTCTGAAGTGATGTGAAATGAAAGTTGCTCAGTCATGTCTGACTCTTTGTGAACTCATTGACTGTAGCCTGCCAGGCTCCTCTGTCCATGGAGTTCTCCAGGCAATGAATACTAGAGTGGGTAGTTATTCCCTTCTCCAGGGGATCTTCCTAGCCCAGGGACTGAACCCAGGTCTCCCATATTGCAGGTAGATTTATCATCTGAGCCACCAGGGAATGTTAATATGCTTGATATTGTCCCAGAGGTCCCTTAAAAATGTCCTCGTTAAATTTTTTTCTTTTTGCTGTTCTGATTGGGTGATTTCCATTATTCTATTTTCCGGATCACTTATCTGTTCTATATCATCTGGTCTGCTGTTGATTCCCTCTGTTGTATTTCTTATTTCAGTTATTGCATCTTTCAGGTCTGTTTGGTTCTTTCTTATATTTTTAACTCTTTGTTGAAGCTCTCGCTGAGTTCATCCATCCTTCTGAGTTCACTGAGCATCTTTATGATCATTGCTTTTAACTCTTTATTGGATAAATTGTGCTTAGTTGCTCAGCTGTGTCCAACTCTTAGGGACCCCATGGACTGTAGCCCGCCAGGCTCCTCTGTCCATTGGGATTCTTCAGGCAAGAATACTGGAGTGGATTTCCATACCCTCCTCTAGGAGATCTCCCCAACCCAGGGCTTGAACCCAGGTCTCCCACGTTGCAGACAGATTCTTTACCGTCTGAGCCACCAGGGAAGCCCATTGGATAATTACTTATTTCCATTTCATTAGGGATTTTTTTCCCCTCGGGTTTTATCTTGTTCTTTTTTGTGTGTGTCTTTTAATTTTGTCTGACTTTCTGTGTTTGTTTCTGTTAATTAGATGGACCAGCACCTCTTTCAGTCTGGAAAAAGCAGCCTTGTGTGGGAGCATCCTTGGTGTAGACTGCCTGTACCTGGTGGCTTTGGCAGGCCTACTGGGGGAGAACTGGGCAGGGGCCGGGGTTAGTCCCAGGGCACTCTGCTGGTGTCCTTGGTAGATACCTGGAAGTTATTGTGGGGCCAGAGGAAACCCTGGAGCATGTTGTGCCAAGGCCTCCTTGGTGGAAAGCTGGAGCTGGAGCACACATGGACTGGGCAGTCTAGGGATGTGTCATGCTGTAGGAGCCTTAGCAGGCAGCTGGAGCTGGAGCAGGCACAGGCTGTGGGGAGTCCTGGGGGATCAAACAGTGCTGCTTGCTGGAACCTTCAGTCCTGGAGAGAGTTCCAGTAGGTCCCTACCCATTTGGCAGGTACTCTAAGGTTAGTGAGTGGGATTTAAATGCAATAATATGCATACGTTCCTTGAATTGTGATTGACACAGTTGACTGCCCGGTAGCTACAATGGTGATGATAGTGATGATGATGGTCCTGATGAGCAAGATCCAGTTTCCTGCTTCTCCACTTCTTAGTACTTGCTTTTTTCTCAGCCCCTCCTCATCCTGAAAGCCCCAGGCTTTTTCATGTGGTTGTAGAATGACTTTCCCTGCTCCTTCGAGGTGAAAGAGAAAGCTGTGGTTAGAGGCTAATTCGGAAGAGGTGCTCTGCTTCCTTCCATAAGCTCTGCGTGCATGCTAAGTCGCTTCAGTCATGTCTGACTCTTTGCAGCCCTGTGGATTGTAGCCCACCAGACTCCTCTGTCCATGGGATTCTCCAGGCAAGAACACTAAGAGTGGGTTGCCATGCCCTCCTCCAGGGGATCTTCCCTGACCCAGGGATCGAACCTGAGTTTCCTGTGGCTCCTGAATTGCAGGCTGATTCTTTACCACTGAGCCACAGGGGAAGCCCTCCATATGCTCTAGAAGCCATTTATTTAAGTTTTATTGACTCAAGCAGGGTCACATGCCCACTGCTGAAGCAATCTCTGAGCCAGTATATGACTCCCCACATTGATAATGATTACTACACCATACATCCCAGAGGTGTTTCTCACCTCCTTCTCCAGCTCAGATGAGGGCACCTCTCTCCTTCAAGCTTCTGAGGCCCCAAGTCCCTCTTTTTCTCTTATACTCATGCATCAGTAATCCTATTTACCTTACCTTTAAAATTCATCAAGGCTTCTCCTCTTCCACTTCCCTTCCACTGCCCTGATATTCCATCACATCCCATCTAGACTTTCACAGCAGTCTGTTGCTGTTACATTTCCCCCACAGTCAGCTTCCCTCCAAAGTCATGGAGAGCCTGTTAACACCTGAGTCAGCTCTTGTCACTCATCTGTTCAAAGGCTGTTCATCTTACTCAGAGTAAAGTAAGCTGACTTCCATCTTACTTTCTGTTTCCTCCCTGATTTCTCTTTTAACCATTTCCTGTCTTGCCTTCTGCCCTTCAGCTACACCTGGCCTCCTTAATATATCTCAGAAATATCAGATATGCTTCTCCCTCCAGACCTCTGAACTAGCATTTCATCTCCCTGGGATAAGCTTCTCTTAGATATCTGCCTAGTTTCCTCACTTAAGTCCTACAGGACTTAGATCAAAAGTCAGATCTGGGGCTTCCTTGGTGGTCCAGGGGATAAGAACCCTCCTGCCAATGCAGGGGACACAGGTTCGATCCCTGGTCTGAGAAGATTCCACATGCCTCAGATCAGCTAAGCCCATGTGCCACAACTACTGAGCCCACACGCTGGAGCCTGTGCTCCACAACAGGAGAAGCCACCGCAGCGAGAAGCCTGAGGACTGCAAGGAGAGAGCAGTCCCTGCTCACTGCACCGAGAGGAAGCCCATGTGCAGCAGTGAAGAGCCAGCACAGCCAGAAATAAAGGAGTCAGATCTTCACTGGACCATTACCTGCCTCCCTATTTAAAATGACAGCCCCTCACCATCATTTTGGTGGTGGTTCTGTTGATTGGTTACTTCCAATCACCCTTACTCTGCTTTATTTCTCCCCACAGTCCTCTTAATATTTCACTATTTACTATATTTATTACCTTTCACACCCCACAAGAACATGAGATCCATGAAGTAGTTTTTTGGTTTGCTTTGTTGTGCCCTGTGCCTGGCGCCACAATAGATGCACAATAAAAATTTGCTGAATGAAAGAAGAAATGAAAGAACAGCTCACAGCCCTGTGTGGGGGTGAGTCTGTCTTGCCCACTGGGTTATGGGTTTCCTGAAAGCAGGGATGGGGTATGTCTTGGTCACAGCTGTGTTTCTAGCATCACCCAGCACAGAGCCGGGCATGGTGGGGACTGGGCAGTCCTATAGGAGGGTGACTGTATGTGCAAAATAGTCCTGTGAGCAGATCTGTGAGAACCAGTGCTGGGTTTCCTCTTCAGGAAAGGTGGAAATGGGGGATATCTTTGGGACTTTCATTAGCACCTACAAGGATTCTTACCAGGAGGAGGAAAGAGCCTCACCCATTTCGGAGAGTGGGAGATGTGTGACCTTACTTACTGCCACATCGGCTTCCTTTGTGTTCCTTGAATTGTCAAGCTCATTCCAGCTTATGGACGTTTACACTTGCCATTCCCACTCGGTGGGAACTCTCTTCTCACAGTTCTTGGAACAGCTGTCCCACTTTGGCTCAAGGAACATCTTAGAAAGGTGTGCACTGGGTGTCCAGTCTGGGACTACATTTCCCAGAGGCCCTTGTGTCCAGTTGAGGCCATGAAATTAGTTTTGTTGAATGGTCTGAGAGCAAATGTGATAGTTGGTACTTTATTTACTTATTTTTTGATAGTTGGTACTTTAGGGCCAAAGTTTTATTTAAAAATTTATACTGCTTAATTGAAGTATAAATGACAAAAATTGTAATGTGGTTTAAAATGTACAACATGGTGATTTGCTATATGTATCATTGTGAAGTTTTTACCACAACCAAGTTAAATAGCTTCACCTCACAGAGTTACCTTTGTTTTTGCCTATTTTTGGTGAGAGTGCTTAAGAGCTACTCTCTTAGCAAATTTTAAGTATACAATACAGTATTGTTAATCACAGTCACCTTGTTATATGCTAAATTATCAGACCTTATTCATCTTTTAACCGAAGGTCTTTACCCTTTTACCAGCCTGTCCTCATATCCCCCACCCCCAGTCCCTGGCAACCACCATCCTACTTTCTGTTCTTACGAGTTTGAAAACAAATTTAAAAAAGAGTCTACATATGAGTGATAGCATATAGTATTCATTATTTTCCATCTATTTCAGTTAGCATAATGCCATCAAGTTTCATTCATATTGTTGCAAATGGCAGGATTTTGTATTTCTCATGGCTTAATAATATTCCTTTGAATATAGATATCAAATCCTCTTTATCCCTTAATCTGTTGATGGACACTTAAGTTGTTTCCATATCTTGGCTGTTATGAATATACTGCTTTGAATGTGGGAGTCCAGATATTTCTTTCAGATAGTAATTTTATTTCCTTTGGATATACCCTCAAAAGTGAGATTACTGATTAATATGGTAGTTCTATTTTTTAATTTTTGTGAAGCTTCCATCCTGGTTTTCACAGTGGCTCCCAACTTACTTTCCACCAGCAGTGCACAAGTGTTCACTTTCAAGTCAAGGCTTTAAAGAAACATGTGGCAGTTTTCCATTCTTATCTTCTGCCTGGATTCACAGGATTCTGGATCCTTATGGGATGGTGGAATCACCACATGGAGGGATCCTGGGTCCCTTGCCCACCTTGGCAGGTTCTGTGAGTGAGAAATAAATTCCTATTTTGTGAACTACTGAATGGTGGGGTTTATTTGTTACAGTGCTAGCATGTCCCTAAACAATATACCTTCTAGACTTTTGCTGTCTATCCCAGTGCATCTCAAACTATTTGTGATTGTGGAATAGGACCTGTTTTTTTTTTTTTTTTTTTT